>JAMQGT020008884.1:22500-34049 GCA_024447675.2 Pterophyllum scalare | reverse complement strand
TATTGGTCATAACATACAACAACAAGTGGCTGGATATGAAAGGAATACAGATTACCAAATAATCACTTCATGTTTTGCTATTATACCATGGCTTCCCTCTTATTTAACCAGCAAAGGCTAGTAAAACATTAACTCATAGAGTTGACCAGGCTACAATATTAAACTCCTGCCCTTTGATTAATATACTGTATTCAGTCAGCTAAAGATGGGTGTTGCAAGAAAGGAATTAATTTTTGAAAACATCGTTGTCTTCTGCCCTTGAAAACACCAACAAGGAAGTATATGTGTGTATGTATGTGTGTGTGTGTGTGTGGGGGGGGGGGTTAAAACAAACTATATGATTGTCTCACATTGTTTGCATACTGGTAGCTAGGAGCTCCTTAGTAAAATCTTTGTAACAACATACTTAGACAGTGTCTTTTCATTCCCTTAATGAGCAAAACTCAAGTGTTTTAACTTAGACTGCACTTTACAGGCATGTTCACACGAAGTGGGTCATTTTAAACCGTAATGCACTTGCTTAAAGATCATTTAGTTGAAGTGTCTCTGTCTAATTATCATGCTGCATTCTAGTGGTTACTGTTTATTTTTTGGCATTTAAAATATTCTCCTAGTTGAACTGTGTTCTTTTTTTTGTTATACTTTTATTGACTTATTAAACTTGCATCTATCTGTTTAAGTGGATGCAGTTTCCCTTTTGTTCTTAACAGCGAGCCAGTAATTATTGTGCATATCCTAATTATGCTTCGCCGGGAGTGTATCTTATCCTTATTTGCTGTCAAATATGGCATAGCCTATTACACATACCTAAAAATATGGGGCTAAGTATTTTGTTTCAGTGGAGCATAAATACTGCTGTGAATCCATTGCTTCAATTTCTGTATAGATTAAAATGTGTAATTATCTTTGTGTAAGCCCAAATTTGATTTGTGCATTCTGCAAGTTTGCCTCATAAATATCTTCTTTTGTTTTTCAGCTGTGAAGATCGGCAGATATCTAGGGCTGCATTTTCCTCAGCAACAAGGTAAGAGGGTGTTAATGGAGACTCTGTGCAGACATATAGTAACAGAATGGCTTTTAAATCATGTGTTTGGACCGTGGCTAGATAGACTTGGGGAAAAAATGTGATTACAAATGGTGTACAGCACCACTTATGGGTGAAAGAGAAGTAGCTGAAAATGTGTGATTTGGCTTTTTGTTAAATTAAAGTGTGAAATGACACATTTGGATAATTGTAATAGAGGCTTTGCAGTTTGACTTTTATGCTGTGCTGATACAGACTGGAAGCCAGTGAACTCTTCCCAATGGCAAGCTCCTACTTTGGTATTGATGCTTGGTACTGATGCTACTATGTTCTGCCTGCACTCACTTTATTAGGTACAGCTTGCTAATAATGGCCTAAATCCACTGAGTTGCTACATGTGATCGGCTGACTACATATTTGTGTTAATGACCAGTCGAACTTGCTGTACCTAACAAAGTGACCTGTAAGTGTATATCTTTTCTGGTAGTTGTGTTGCATTAAATTTGGTGACTACCTATTGAAGATGTACTACTTTGCATTAATGGTGTTATTCGTATACAGTTACGTTACTACTCTGTCGTGTGCTGCATGTTTGTTCTGACGGGGCTTATCAGGATAAGGAGTAGCTTCCAGCTCCCATGGAACCATATGGAAGCACACTGAATGAAAATCTTGTGTGTTCCCACTGACTCTATGTGTTTATCTGCTGCCTGTAGTTGCTGCAGGAGCTTTGGTTTCACTGAATTTTCTCAGTTTTTATGTTTTGTTTTATTTTTGCATCTTTTTTTTTGTCATTCTCTTCACTTATACAATCACAGGTACACTGTGAATGCTTATGCACTTCACCTGTATAACTCACTCTAAAGCAATGACACATCAGTTGAGGGAGCTTCTGAACCTGAACCGTCTACTTTCACTCCATTTGTGTGTTTACCCAGCGAGGGACTTAGTGTGTGTGTGCATGTTAAGGCTCGTGTGCGTGTGCGTGAGAAAGACACACCTGGTACAGTTGATCAATTACTCAGTAATCTTTTTTTGTGAACACTAAAGATTATGGTGTTTACATTCAGGTAACTAATAGTGAGTAGAATTTATAACACATCAGGATGTGTTTGCCTGTATACACATCTCTCTAACTGCACACAATAATGTACATTTTCAAGTTGACTCAATGTTCTGCTTTCAGGGGGCAATTAACTAGCCAACATCTGGTGCCCAGCTCCTTTGTAACCATGCTCCACTCCACAAATGAGTTTACAGTGGCTGCATGTTTTCTTTTTAGTTTTCCAGCAGTTAATGAGCTTGGATGTTGATTTGTTTTCTGCCATGCTTCAATGAACAGGCAGATTTCAATGTAATCAGATGTGCTTAAAGTGTAATCCCAAATTATAATCAGGTTATAGGTTAAAATTTGGCTCTTTGAGGTAATGACATGCTAATTATCCTCTGGTTTTGTCCCTTGCTGTGTGTGCTGAAAATTGCTCCTTTTGCCTGCGACCACTGTTTAGACACACAACTGGAAACATATGGGTGTCCTGCAGCGTGTTTGATATTTCCATGTTTTCAGTAGCATAATTCAGATTTAAAAGGGCTCTTCCCATTCATTTAACAAAGCATTACATTTGAACATAGGGGTGTATCTTGTATTTTAATGTGGAGTGGGATATTTAAAATTGAGCTCCCATTAAAGGGGGGGGCAAAAATGAGGAATTTGTATCTCGGCCCAAACTTTTCCTTAAGTCTGTTTATATCTGTCATGGCTCCGCTGGTGTGATCCCAGCCTCTTCCAGCTGTTCACTGCACTGTTTGCTCTCAGATGATTAGTTCAGCATGAGCTCAGGGTATGAAGCTCTAAATTGATGAAACTCTTGGTACACTCTGGATACGGTATATTGATTGGCTTTTGTCATCTTAATGGATGATTTTTTAAATAAAATATTAATGTGAGAGGCATTCTTTGGGGCATATAAATTTGTACTATGTGCTGTTATTTCCTGTCATTCAGGATTATTTTTGAAATGCTCTGAATGCATCTTTTCTTTACATTTTGCAGGGTTTAAAGTTCTCCAATGCTGTAGATGAATGTGATTTTTTTTTTAAATTTATTTTACTGTAGCTTGTTTTCCAGTATTGACAGAGAGACAACAGTAATGGGTTGCCCTATACCTTATGTAATAATCATGTCCATTGTTCATCCTCATTCACATCTTTACAATTACTATCTCAGCACTGCACTTTGTTGGATCCCCAGCAATATACACTATATTGCCAAAAGTATTTCCTTGTCTCCCTTCACATTCATATGAACTTGAGTGAAATCCAATTCTTAATCCATAGAATTTAATGTGATGCGGCTCACATTTTACAGCTATAAAAAACTCTTCTGGGAAGGAGTTTCCAGTGTGTTTATGGGAATTTTTGGCCATTCTTCCAGAGGCACATTTGTGAGGTCACACGTTGATGTTGGAGAAGAAGGCATGGTTCACAGTCTCCCCTCTAATTCATCCCAAAGGTGTCTATTGGGTAAAGGGAGTTCTTCTACACCAAACTGACTCATCCATGTCTTTGGCACAATGCAGTCAGACAAGTACTACTGTCCTTGCAACTGCCAAACCCAGACTCATCCTTTGGCTTGCCAGATGGAGAAGCATCTTTACTGCTCTAGAGTCCAGTGGCAGCTTACTTTACACCACTGCATCTTACGCTTTGTATTGTGCTTGGTGAGGCATTGGTGCAGCTGCTCAGCCATTGAAATGCAGTCCATGAAGCTCTCTATGCACTATTCTTGAGCTGATCTGAAGGTCGCGTGAAGTTTGGTGGTCTGTAGTGACCGACTCTGCAGGAAGTTAGTGACTTTTCTGCATGTCTAGGTACTTGATTTTATGCACTTGTGGCCATGGAAGTAATTGGAACGCCTGAATTCAATGATTTGGATGTGATTAAATACTTTTGGCAATACAGTGTACCAAAAAAAAGGTTGAAAGAAACAGTTGTTGAGAAAAATAGACACACAGACATACAGAGTTTCCTTTATTCATTGGTGAGTTTATCTCGGTAGATGGCCAAAGAAGCAGTCTGACCTAGCAGCAGGTCGGGTTTACATAATTTATGAATTTGGAAGGTATTATTTGACAGTCTCATATGGTGTGGAACAACCTCTGCTCAGCTATTGATGAGACAGCAACCTCCCTAAATTAGTTATTTAACCCTTTTTATCACTGCCACATGACTTATTTTAGCTCTGTTTCTCTTAGTATGGCGAGTATAATTGCTAGCCAAGGAGATTTATTACAGTTTAAACATCCCAGCTGTTGCACATGGTATAGCACTGAGTGGATGTCCTCAGTATTATTATTATCGTTGTTAGACTGTCGGCCCCTTTCTTGCCAACAAGCTAAATTAATTGTGGACGGGGAGAAGTGCAACTAAACTAAATAGCCTGGCCATGTTTTTTTTTCCCCAAAGAGAGAAATGTCTGGCTGCACTGAAGATGGTCCATATCCAGTCTTACAGTCTCATGGTTAGAGTATATTCATACTGTATGTGGGCACCACGCAGCATAGACTCTGCAAGTATCACAGCAGACAGGAACTGCACCTAGACACAAACTCAGAGGTTTGCGATCAGTGTAATACCATGACAACACATATTTTATCCTATTACATACTCTTATTATGATGGGAACTGTTATGTTGGACATTTATGGCTATATGTATACATACAAAGTAACCCAGAATTCTGGGTCAGACTATCCCGATGCTCTGTCCATATTTGACCCAGCAATGGATTATTGAAATAATTGCAGATATATTGGTATACTCATGGCCTAAATCTCTGTCAGTTGATCAGATACCTTGCAGATGAGGTTGACTGCACTGTGGTGTATTTAACCATGATGATATGGTATGTCACCATGGTGACTGTAAAAAAGTGGTCACATCTGACTATGACCAGATGTTGTGGAATTAGTGAGTCAGAGCGGCATCATCAGCAGCAGTGCCAAGTATTTCTTAAACAAGCAGCGCTGTGCTAAGAAAGAGGTGATTTCACAGTCAGCAAAGCAGAAACCTGCCTGCTTGATGCAATGATTTTTCCTCATTATTATACATATTTTCAAATAAAGTAGTCTCAGAGTTGATTAAGGAGTATTATCCGGTGACGTAACCCTTGGGGAGGCAGTGTCACTAGCTTTTTGGTTTTTCAAAAGATTTATTTATTTATTTTTTATAAAAGAATTGGTTTCTTACTACCCCTGGGAAATGGCTCTTGGCCACATCCCACCCTGACTGTTTCAGGCTATTGCCGAATTCCTTCCACAGCTAGACATTTTACTGGCAGGCATGGGTCATGCCTCCTGATGGGGGGGACTGAGACCGAGACCATGCCACGGCAGCTGACTGGCACCATTATAGTGAATCACCTGCTTTTCCAGGCAGAGTGACTTTGTCACTGGGAGGGTTGTGTAATCACAATTGTGTCACTGCCAAATAAAGGAGACCTCAGTGTCCAGAAATCCCTTGGCCTTCTTGGCGTTCAGATCAAGGCGGCTATCATAGGTCTTCCCTTTGGATGTTGTATGTACTTTGTAGTTGTTGTTGACCTTGAATGTTAATCTTGCCACTGACTTGTAAATTGGCTTGATAATGACATGTAGTCACACTTTCATCTTTAATTAGCCCTTATGTATCAGTGTCAGTCCTTAGTTGGAGTCAGCACTGCTACATTAATGACTTAAATACTAAAATGATCTGCATTCATCCAAACAATATTCAAATTGAAAATATCTTGACACTGCAGGAGGATGTGGAATTATTATTGAGGAAAGTGAATAACATGAATTATCTAACAGCGGGGACTATCCTCAGACTAACTAAACCAGTTACACATGAAACACAATCCATCCAATAAATGTTAAAAGCGTATCAAAGGAGAGATTTAAGTTTATTGGTTCACCATTTCTTTCAATTATCCATGTAACGTAAGGGCGTAGCCGTGTTTGTTTCATGAGTGCAGACGGCCCAAATTACCACATAGACGATCAGAGATCACAACAAAATGGCATTTTTGCCCTTAAAAATCTTAATCCGTTTTCTATGTGATAATTATCCTGCAAGGCTGCTGCTGTATAGCAGTGCTGAAAAAAGTTTTGAGAGCTTTAAAATAAGTATCAATGTCAGATTGCAAACTTGTAGACTGAAAAACAAATATTGAGTAATTTCTTTTTCATTTACTAAGTATTGGGAACTACTGACTAGAACTGCACTGCAAGCCTTATTTTTTATTTATTTTTTTTGTAGCCATCACTTGACAGCAGTGCATGTGAGAATCCAGTGGGGTCAGATTTTTAAGCCTTGATTATACTCTGTTACGGACACAGACAGCTGGAGACTCGATGACCAAGGAGTCCGCTTGAAGTCCTCTGCGCGTGTGTTGTTGGCGCATTGTAAAGTAAATTCTCCCTGGACAAGTCCACGCAGTAACAAAAAACTGGCAGGCATGTGGACGTCCACGTGGAACTTCATGCTCACTGTCTGATGATGAAATTTAAGTCGTTTACTTAGACATGAGCGGACTCTAGCAGACAAAGTACAGTATTTTATACACTGTTTCCCCAGTACAAAGTCTGATGTCTGATTTGGCCGAAGTGCACTGGTGTGAGAATAGCACAGGTAAAAGGCCTGGCAGCTCCCTCACCTAAACCAAGTGGAATATTTCCAGTTGTGGGAGTGCATCTTAGGGGACTTCCTCATGCTGAGTACTACATGTGAGAGAGGATAACTTGGGGAAGCTTCCTGACCTTAGTCTCCCAACATTGTCCCGAGTTCTTGTGTAAAAACAGCTGTACACTCAGTTGGACAAACTGGTTCCATAATGCCTTTGGTAGAGCACTATTTACCAGAGACTTGTTGAAAGAAGGATGTGTAATCTTTGGATCCTAGTCTGGCTCTGGTATGAAAAGCTCTGTTTGTGTTGAACTGAGTAATGGTGCAATTTATTGATTAAGAATTTCAGATCCATTTGTTTATGAAGGCTGTTCTCAAAAGTTTGTCTTCCTGTAAAACTCAAAAGTGAAAGTTTGTTGTTGTTTTTTTTTTTTTACATGTTAAACTTAAATCTAAAATTTATAAATTAAATCTATAATGGTACTGATGTAGCTCAAATTTTTCTTTAAAGCTAATCAGAAGCTTTGTATGCAAGTGTAAAAATTGTTAAAATATTTTAAATATGCATTATTTCGTATAGCAGTACAAAATGGAAATGCTTAAAGTACAAGTGCTGATGATAAGTTGAGCTATAATTCATCCCATCCATTTTTTTGAGTAATTTTTAAAAAATGTCTCCTTATAGCAATAGATCTCCCTACGCCACCCGACTTTATGTAACAAGCTGTAGATCTATTCAGTTCTGTTTTAAGACAACTTGTAGCCCTGTCAGTGGGGATGGGGAAAGGAAAGTAGATGGGCAATATCACATTCGTGCACAGAGCTCTGTTCACGCCTGCTTGTCTGTTCAGAACCTGCAAAGCTTGGAAGTACAGAAAACAAATGTGGAGTGAATCACATTTGTGTCAGAGCTCTAACTGACAGGGTGGTCTGTGTCTGGTTTGGTGACTCTCGGATTTCTGGGTTGCTGATGGATGTTGCTCAGCTGTCCCCTGTCGGTTTTCAGAAGGCTTGGTGGGATGAGAGGAAGTGGTGATGCCCATTGAGTTCTGTATTCAATTATGCCTGAGAGGAAGAAAAGCTTTGTAGACCAGTGACTGATTCCTGTATTTACAAGTCCTCTGTGGCGATGACCCTTCTTTCCTAGTGCATCCAGATATACATATAGCATCCATTTAGGATATTAAAAACAGCTTTGGCCGCCTTCATGACCGAGTTTAATCTTTGAATAATTTTTGCTTTAACAGATGGTATGTACAAATATACAATATTCATAATTTGAATATCGACATCAGCAGATACTGGCCCTTCTGACTGAAACTGTCAGATCCACAAATAAAATGTAATTTACCAATGTTGGCTGCTGTTTCAAATTGTTATCTGTGCTGGCTAAATCTTTAAAAATTGTGTAAAGAGCTGAAAGACTTCAGTCATTTTTATAGCAAAGATTTCTTTGCCTCAGACAAAGGGGGAGATAAATAACTGCAAAATAAAAAGGCTACAAGCACTGGTATTGGTGTCAGCGTTGGCTATCGGACAAATTATTTTAAACATTGTTTCAATATCAGAAATTTCATAATCTGTGCATCTGTAATAGATTGTTTAATCAAAGGATATACATGTGAAAATGAGTTTTCATAGGAGACTGTGTGTACCTCCTTACCATCTCCGTAGAAGTTAAGGTGGGTAAATGGCAACCAGGTGCTGCTAATTAAGTGCACTTGCTTAATTGATCATCAGGAAGTGTTAGCACCTCTATAAAAGCAGAGGTTTTGGCAGTTTGCTGGTTCAGAGCATTCAGGTATGTGTTAACACAAGACGACAATATTCACGTCAGCAAATTCACACCAACGCCAGACGGCGCAGTGCTCAGAGAACGCAGAGCAACATTTCAGACTCTGCAGACTCTACAGACCTCAGTTAATATGTTAAATGTTACAGTTAATGACAATATGAACTGAAAAACACTGATCCAGAATCGCTCTCTCTCTCTCTCTAAAAAAAAAAAAAAAAAAGAACATCTCTGTATGGCTTAGGTTTGCAAAGATGCATCTGAATAAACCACAAGATTTCTGGATTAGATGAGACCAAACTGGAGATATTTGGCCACATCAGCACAAACACCTCATACAAACTGTCAAGCATGACCACATGACCTGGGCAACTTTCAGTCATTGAGTTGACTATGAATTTGTCTGTATTGAGGAGTTGTCCACCTTATTGGGCATGATACAACCACTGGTTGCTAAGGAAAAATATATATTGTCCAACTTTTTTATTAAAAATTTTTTATCCGACACATTAAAAATACATTTATTGTATTTACTGTAGCAAGATCGATCTATAGATCAATAAAATAAATACTCTATTTTATTGAGCTATGGATCGATCTTGCTTATTTTGTAACTAACTTGTAAAGCGCTTTGGTCAACCTTGTTGTTTTTAATTGTTCTATAGAAATAAAATTGACATTGACTGTCAGTTGATCCCAGAGGTTGCTGGCTCTTGCTGGGTGAAATCATTTTCAAAGAAGTTAGTGCACCACAAACAACCTAGTAATTGCTTTGGTTGCCTGTAGTTTTTTGTGTTAGTCTTTGAATACTCGCTAAATACTAGATAAGTGTTAGTAGAACATAAAAAAAAGTGCAACACAAACCAGAAATGGACAAGGCTTGCCTTCAAAAATAAAAGGTGTGTCTCAGCGCTATAGCCAGCATGTTTCATAAGGCACAACTTTTATTGGAAGCCCCGACGTGTGCCTCAGGGCTGCATCTTGGGACCAACCTTGTTTTTCCATCTACATTAATGATGTAGAGAAAGCTGCTGGCAGTTCCCAAATCCATCTTTATGCTGATGACACCATCCTATATTCAGTTGGACCTTCACTCCATTGTGCAGCATCTACACTTCAACTCAGCCTCACCTCTGTAGAGCAGTCCTTTCACAACCTCCATCTCTGCCTTAACACCATAAAGACCAAATGCATCATCTTTGGTCAAAAAAAAAAATGAGGCCTCCAATCTCCCAAGATCAGCTGTGCCAATGGTATGGCAATAAAATATGTTAAATCTTAAAAAATACCTAGGCATCTAGTTGGACTCATCTGTCTTTCACCACACACATCAATAATCATACAAAAGTCAAAGCCAGACTAGCTTTCCTCTTCTGCAATAAAGCCTCCTTCACTCATGCTGCCAAGCATGATCTTGTCAAGATGACAGTATTCCCAATTCTGGACTATGGCGACATTATCTACAAAATGGCATCAAGCACTGCTCTTAGAAAACTGGACACTCCTCATCACTCAGCCATCCACTTTGCCACTAATGCACCTTTCCACACTCATCACTGTGACCTCTATAAACTTGTGGGCTTGCCCTCCATTCATACCCGGTGGCTCCATCACTGGTTTCACTTTGTCAATAAGACAATCCTGGGCAAGACACCACCTTGTCTGGCATCTCTTCTTCATGTAACCCATAATAAATATTGTACAAGGTCAAGTGAATGCATCAAGCTAACCATTCCCAATATCTCTACTGTTTTTGGCTCCAACTCCTTTTGCTTTGCAGCAGCAAATGACTGGAACACTTTACAAAGCACCCTCAAACTTGCAACTTTAACACCTCTTACTACTTTCAAGCTTAAACTTGAACAGATTATAATTGACTTTTGCTCTTACTGATCACACTAATGTACAAACCCACATCCACTTTCTCCTATATATATATATATATATATATATATATATATATATATATATATATATATATATATATATATATATTCATACATGTGTACATATATATATTCATACATGTGTACAATCTCACACACACACACACAAATAAAGGTTTTAAAAATAAATAAATAATAAATAATACATTTCTCACAATATGCTAGCAACCAAAGCTTTGAGGCATCCCCCCTCCAGGCAACTGGTGGTTGCCAGGGGGTTGCTGATCAGTCTGTAGGCTTATGTGACTCAGCCTTTAACAATCATTTTCCCAGCAACCACTTGCAACCAGTTGGTGAATTCTCATTTTTCCCGCATGATCAGTAGTTGCCAGATCACAGACGAATCTCCAGCCCTGTGTTTCTTGGCCTTATTAATTTGATCCTAGATTGTCACCATGATTGGTACGTTTTGTTTTTTTTCTTCTTCTTTTTTTTTTTTAAATGTGGACAAGTTAGTTATGTGCCTGCAAAACTTCAATACCAAAGCATTCTACGTTCTGACAGCTAAACCTTGGTTGAAATTGAGCCAATGATTCCAAGCACAGCAGGAAATCTACAACAGGATGCCTGGAAAAAGAAAAGAATCAAGGTGTTGCAGTGGCCCAGTTAAAGTTCAGACCTCAACTCGACTGAAATGCTGTGGTGGGACCTTAAGGGAGCACTGCATAAAGAAATGCCGGCAAACCTTAATGAACTGAAGCAACACTGGAAAGAAGAGCGTGTCAAATGTCCTCCACAATGATGTGAAAGATCGATAGTTATACAGAAAAAAATTACTTCAAGTTTATGCCTGCTAAAGGTGGTTCTAGAAGCTACTGAATCATGGGTGAACTGCATAGACTGCATAGAGTCCTGTGAAAACTTTCTTTTTATGTGAATATCAGATGAACTCCAGTGTTTTCTCATCTTCATGCCTTATAAAACAGATCAGATGTTAGTTGAGCCACAACCTGCCTCTGTAACTATGGCAACCTGTATTTGAACAAATCCTTGAGTAGCAATGGAGTTGTTAGAGGCTGAATCCATATTCTAAATAGAAAACAAAAGCTGAGGTCTTTACTGGAAAACTGCAACGTGGGAGTAAGTGAGGGTTGTAATGTAAGATTAAGTCTGAGTTTTGGCTC
>JAMQGT020008884.1:0-17500 GCA_024447675.2 Pterophyllum scalare | reverse complement strand
TCAAGGCTGCCCAGAGCATGTTTCTCCGATAGAGGCATAGTTTTCTTAATTTAATGTGGTGGGAGGTATATAGCATTAACCCTGACTCTGATCAGTTGCAGTTATCCTGTAGTTATCAAAGTGTAGACAGCTTCAATCACATCACAGCCTGTCATGTAATCTGTCATGTTTACTGTGGCTAGACACTTAAGATGTTCTATAATTTATTTATTTTTTTAACATTTAAGTCAGTATTTTCTCATAAGCAGCATAATTAGCTGCATAAAGGGATTAATAAAGTTTTATCTAATCTAATCTGCCTACCCCAGTTAAGTTGCATCAGGTGCTGTCTTGGGAATAGACTTGGTGTAACGATTGTTCCACAGCCTGCAGACTTTGTAACTCAAATACAAACATGAATGTGTCATTGCCCTTTTAAACTTTGTCAACATAGACAAAAAAGTCCCCCACATCTTTGGTGATTAATGAGAGATAGAGGGAGGTGATTGTCCAGAAGAGACACAGAATATTCACCCTGGTGTTCACTTTTTGGATGATGTGCCCCAGGGTTGTTTTGGAAATGATAAGATTCGTATTTGAGCAAAAGTGTTTAAATGAAAACATCTAGGTGTACTTAATACATCTCTTAATTTAGATAATTACATGTACAAGTTCTATTCTACAGTATATTTGTTTACAGCTGTGGATGTACAGTGTAGAGTGTCTAACTTTTTTATATGCTCTTAGGCTGTGCAGTCTAAGAGTGTGTCACATTTCAGTGTCTCCGGGCTTTACAGTAAACTATTTGAACAAAAGTACAGAACCAGCTACACTATAGGAGCTGCTCGGCCATGGAAACCCAATGCCATGAAGCTCCCTGCGCAGTTTTGTGCTGATGTTAATGTCAGAGGAGTTTTGGAAATCTGCTCTTACTGAGTTAGCAGAGCATTAGTGACTTTCCCGTGCCACTTACAATAACACCACTTACAGTTGATTGTGGAATGTCAAGGAGGAGAGAAATCTCGTGAACTGACTTGTTGCATTGGTGACATCCAATTAAAATACCACACTCAAACTTGTTTCTGAAAGAATAGTTTCGTTCTAATGCACGGCTAGGTGCTTGTGTGTGTGTGTTTTTTGGTTTTTTTTAAACTCTGCTGTTTTGAAGAAAAAAAGTGGTGGTATTGTCATGGCCTTGGCGCTGGCGGTGGAGTCTGTTCCACAAAAACGTTCACGTTGACCATAACTCCAGAACGGTCTCACCTAGGACGTTCAAAGTCACATCATAGATGCATTTACTAAAAATCTCAGACGAGTTTGAATCTCGGTGACCTTGACCGGAAGGTAAAGGTCAGCAGTTCAAGTTCCACAGAAACTTTAACGTTGGCCATAACTTGGAGAATGATCTCACCTAGGATGATCAAATTCACAGCATGGATGCATACTGTTCAAACTAGACTCATCACACTTCACACACTTGTTCACTGACGTTGCTGTAACAGCACTTTGAACCCTCCTTTCCCCACATCACGAATCCAAAACAGCCAAGTATTGGCACCCACTCAGTGGTGCTCTTGTTTTTAAGTACTCCTGTGGCAATGGGACTGAAAACGCCCGAATTCAAGGATTAAGAGGTGTTTAAAGTCTAAAATTGTCCAAAATGGAAAAACAAATATAGATACTACAAATTACAGTACAGTGCTACAAATAACTACATGATTGGAGTAAATTTGCATAATTGCATTCCCCATTACTTTAACAGGAAATAGAAGTTTTATTTCCTAGAACTGGTGGCAGGAGGACCAGGGGAGCACCCTAGATCTGTCCAAACTAACACATCCAGGGTTTTTTCTTTTTGCTCATAGCAATTCTATTGAAGAGGGTTAAATTTCTTGTCAGCCTCCCCAACACCTTGTCTCTGGCAGCAGATAGATATACGTGTCCCCCTTTTCAGGATAAATAGATAAAATGCAGAAGACCTTCAGGGCTTGCTTGCTTGAAATGCACCAGAGTTCATTGTTGCTGGCAAAGAATTTTTCCTTACTGCAATAAATTTGGTGCTCAACCTGCCTTTAAAAGGTATTGCACTGTATTTTCAAGGCTGTTTTTCCATTTTCACACTTAAGTGTGCCATCACAAAGAGAACTGAACCATTCATCATAGCCCCTCTTGCAATATAGGATAGACAATCAAGAGCAAGTACAGAAAACAAAATAATAAAAGTAAAAAGAGAGGGCAGTGCTGATGCATCACAGCAAGAATGTTCTGGATTTGAACCTGCTGATTGTCTGGGGCATTGGTCATGTTCTCCCTGGGGCTTCATGGGTTTTCTGAAATACTTTGTTTTCCTTCTACTGACCAAAGATATGCGTGTTGGCTTGTTTTAACTGGTGTTTATAAATTGACTATAGGTGTGAAGATTGAATGTTTGCTTGCTGTCTGTTTTAATCCTGTGATGGATTGGCAGTCTGTCCAGGGTTTACCTTGCTAATATTAGCTGGGGTAGGCTCCAGCTACCCGAAACTCTAGCTGGAAAACATGAGGTATTAAAACACCACCTACCTTTGTTCTTCAAGTTTTTTTTTTTCTCAGAAATGAAGAACATTTAACAGAAAAGTGCTGATGCTTAGCAGTTAGAGTATTAGGATGACTTGG
Organism: Pterophyllum scalare; assembly: GCA_024447675.2. NCBI lineage: Eukaryota > Metazoa > Chordata > Actinopteri > Cichliformes > Cichlidae > Pterophyllum > Pterophyllum scalare. The sequence goes on along the minus strand of JAMQGT020008884.1, from coordinate 14,866 downwards.
TTTTGAACCTTTACTGTCTTTAAGGTTTTAAATTCATATGCTGTTTTGGCTCAGACATTACTGGGTTAGGGTTAGAAAAAGATTATAGTTTAATCATGGTTTAAAATGCATGCTTTTACAGTTAGATGCAGGTTACTAAGTTGCATTTTCTAGGCTATTAGGGTGCAGAGTTGTGCATAATCAAAAAGTAATGACACCAGCCGACATCTTCCATGCACATATTCAAACATCTGCTAGAGGCTGACCAACAGACATGATGGCTAAACGACCGGACATAGTAGTGGTGGACAAGCAGAGGAAGAAAACTGTAGTGATAGAGGTTGCAATACCAAGTAATGGCAACATCAAGAAGAAGAGACACTAGAAGCTCGATAAATACCAAGAGCTGAGAGAAGAGCTAGAGAGGATGTGGAAGGTGAAGGTAACAGCGGTCCCCCTGGGAATTGGAAAGCTCGGGACACTGACCCCCAAACTGGGAGAGTGGCTCCAGCAGGTTCCAGGAACAACATCCAAGATCTCTGTCCAGAGGAGCGCAGTCCTAGGAGCAGCTAAGATACTGCACAGGACCCTCAACCTCCCAAGCCGCTGGTAGAGAACCCTAGCTTGGAGGACAAAGACTGATATATATATATATATATATATATATATATAGTCATCATGTTCAGTGGCACTTCCCTGAAAATCCACAGTTATTATTCAAAAAGGGTTAGTGCACTATGATTAAACTGGCCCTGAATGAGTTTTTGCTGTGGTTGGTGTAAATCACATGAAAAATGTTGTTTACAGCAAAGTGGTACTGTTGAATATTCTTCGTTATGTGAGCCTGCAGTAGATCAAAGGAGTGTAGGTGTAACTGGTGCAGTGGGTTTAAAGTCAGGAGGGGAATGGAGGCTTTGTGCTGAGTGTGGGAGTGTACAGGGTATTAATGATTATAGATTTCTATGTTCTCCGTCTGTGTTACTTTTCCATGTGCTGGTGGTTCAGTGTGTGAGGCCAGAGGCTCCTTTTCCTCTGCCAGAGGGGTTTCCTTTCACTGCTCTTACAAAAAAAAAAAGAAAAAGAAAAAACTAAAAATTGCAAAAGTTTGACATTCTGATGATTTTTAACTGCTCTTCTGCAGGAATTAGCTTTCATCTTAAGATGTAGAGCTGAAAGGCAGGCAAGTAAAATAGACAAATAATGCTGTTCAGTGTGAGCACCCTGGTGCAGGTAGATGAATTGTACAGTCACGTAAAGCAGACGAGCAGGTAATCAAAGCGTGCAGGCAAACAGACAGGCCGGCATCCAGATGGATTCACCAGCATGGAGGGAAATTATGCCAAGAGTGAAATAGCTGACTACTGTAGTCACCACTGAAAACACAACTCTTCTTCTTGAGATGCAAGTGGTGTGGCAGCTTCTTTGTTAATTGCAGTATATAATTTTACAGCTGTAGATTTGAGTTATTTCTTTGCCTGTAATTTGTTTGTAATAAACTAATTGGTCTTTTTTTTTTTTTTTTTTTTACAAAAGAGGCTTCTTTGGGCAATATTATACCAAATCCAAGAATGTATGAGTAATAACATTTAGATTTTTTTTGTCCCCTGACTAAATTCTACGTAAGACCTGGCTGACTAACAATATACCATTTAAACATATATTTTTAAATGTATTAAATCCTAATAACAAAATGCACTGTATTAAATTCATGGTTCCCAGATGATTTTCTTTAGTGCCACTATGAAGTTTATATTTGTGAACAACTATGGCTTGGCATGAGTGCGTTTGTTCATGTTAGCTGTTCACATGACTGGAGTAAAAGATTTATTATTTTTTTGCCTTCATATTGTGGATCGACAGCAAAGCCATGCCCTAACAGTTTACATGGTCATGCATTTGCGCATTCCTCCCACAGTCCAAGGACATGCGCTTAGTGGGCTTAGGTTAATTGGTGTTTCTAAATTGCCCATACGTGTGAATGTGAGTGTGAATGGTTGTCTCTCTGTTTTAGCCTTGCGACATACTGGCGACCTGTCCAGGGTGTAACGCTGCCTCTCACCCTATGACAGCTGGGATAGATTCCAGCCCCCCTTTGACCCTGAAAAGGATAAGCAGAAGAAGATGGATGGATGGATTTTTTTTTATTTTTTTTTAAGTAAGGCATTTTTCACTGATATTTTACACCACATTTTCTTTGCTGATAGAGATGGTGCCTCTGTTGACGGTGTCTTTACAGATACAGATTAGAAAAATATCCTACAAGGTAAAGCCTTCGTAAATAATTTATGTTTCTTTTAGAGTTTGTGTGCTTTTTATCTCAGAATATTCATTTTTAAATAACCCTAAATGAAGAGTGTTATCTCATCAGTTATATCAGGTCCATACATGATTACTGAGCAGGTTAGTTGGTGCTGCATGCCCACTGGAGCTGTATTTCCTCATTGGATTTTGTTGTGGTTTAATGAGTTGGTTGTACTCAAGTGTTTTGGGGGCTTACAATCACATTTGATCTCTGCAAATCCTTTCTCATCTTGGAGAATGAAAAAATGCATGATGGGATGCTTTGCCGGTAATCTGGCGTCGATGGAGACTCTGCTTTGTTTCGATGCGGGATGGTTTACCTTCATTTTTTTAATGGGCTTTATCGAAGTGTCGTGCTCTCAATCAGGCTCATAATTTGTTTTACTATGTGTGATATGAATTTGAGCAGGTAAAAAGTTTATCACGCTATCAAGTTGTTATCATGTTCAAGTTTTTTTATTTTCTTTAGCTGCGTTTGTTTTATGGAAACAGATCTGTTCCTCTTGTGAATATGATGTTTGTGTGCAGTGAAATGGAATTATAATTCACAGAGGATTCACGTCTTACAGAGGCTCCAAAGGGTTTAAGGGAGGATAAATAAAACATGTTGTGTCACAACCAATTTCCACATTACCGCTAAGGCTAAAAAGGATTTTGCGTGAGCAGATTGTATGTGTGTCTTTTTTTTTGTTGTTGTTTTTTCAATTTACACACTTCTGATTTGACTTGGAACCAAAGCAGTCTGTAGCATTACTGTGCATTCACTGTACTTATCCATCATCAGTTTTACCACCTGTAGTGTCAATGGCAGACTGTAGAAAATAAAATTTCATCAGTATGGTTGACACTAATAGGATATGTCCTGAAATGGTTTCAAATGTTCAAAACAGGGACAAGGAATAGGCATAAAGTTACAATCCAAAATTGATTTTTATGCTTCTCCATTGTTAGTGATTTGCTGAGCCTGCTGGTATTTCCTTTGTTGGAAATTTCATCATAATATTGCAAATGCTTGAATGTTGTATAAATGTAAACCATAAAAAGGAGCAGCTCAATGAGTTGCTGTTTTCTCTGGGCTTGAACTCCTTTAACATGAACTGAGGTGTGCTGGAAAACTATCCTGTGGCATGACCAATTATAATTTGGAATTATTTTTGGAAATTGTAGAAGCTGCTTCTTCTAGGCTTCTTCAAGGACAATCTGGCATGTTATCAGCACCCAGTGCCCATCTGTGAAGGCCTCCATTAATGCTCACTGATGCATGCAGGTTTTGGAATAATGCTGCCAACCAGATAAAGACAAATACACTCTGCCGGTAATAGAGCTGTATAAAGCTTAATTTAATTTGGATTCATCACTCCATGAGACCTGTTGCCACAGATTTTCAGTCCAGTTTATGTCTAATTTGGCATACCTCAGCCTTTTCTCCCTGGTTGCCTTCAAAAATGGATTCCTGACTGCAACCCCTTCCACTGAGACCTTTTCTGATGAGGCTGAACAGTAGATCAATCAGCTGAAGGGCCAGATGCATCTCTCAGGTCCTGCGTCAGGTCTTTGCTGGATTTTTTTTCCCCCCTGTTTTTTATGGACATGATACTTTTCATATGCTATAGATAGCTTTTAGGCCTGCTTCTTCTTCTTTTGTCCTCCCCCTGTCCAGTTTCCCCAAATTTTTAAGAACACGCTGCACACTGAGAGATGCCAATTTTTCAGCAAATAGCTCTTTGGAAATCACCTTGATGGTGCAATAATGCTACTTTATGTCTGTCAAACTGTGTTGTCTTTGGCATTTTTTTTGTAGAGTCGACTAAAGAAATGGGAACAAATTATGTGTCTTTGCATCAGGCTGATAGTAAAGAGCCTAAAGATACAATTTACGCAACACTGGTTCATTCCCTGAGTTTAGGTGCCTTTTTTATGCTTGAATGATTTACAAGTCAGTGTGGCTTAACAAAGAAACAACATTCTTCTTTAAATGACCAGGTACAAGGACTGGACTGAAAATGAGTGAAATAGCAGCCAGTGTCCAAAGAAAAGCCTGGAGAACTATTACCACTTTAAAAATTAAAGGGAAGTCCGACTCCTTGAAATCAAAATGTAAAGAAATGAAGGGTGGCTCGAGGCTTTTGCACAATACCACATAATTGTGTGAGGTGTGCCTGTGTTGCTCTGTAATTTAAGTTTGGTAGTGGAGTTTCTCTCTTTGATCCATTCTTTTCTCTTTCAGGCAATTTGGAAAAATGGCTGCAGTAGAAGAAATTTCTGGAAATGCATAAGAGAAAATGGTGGTGATGAACTGTCCAATCACAGTTGTTACAAGCTTTGTTGATGTGACATGTAGTTATATTACTAAGAAGGTGCACGTCAGGTCATAGCGTAGGGTTTGTCTGCATTCCAGATCTTTCACCTACTTAAAACTTTTAGTGCATCATTAAATGATATGACAAAAAGAGCATAGAATAGAATAGAATGCCTTTATTGTCATTATACATGATTGTGATTATACAGGATGTACAATGAGATTGTAGAAATCCAGCAGCTGAAATCCCAATCCCATCAAGTCAGAATGGGAACTGGTCCCCTCAGTCCCGTAGAAGAACAGGTGATGCAGTGGGAAACATGTCCATGACCCAACCTGGTTTTAAAAATAAATAAATATTGGTGGCAACAAGTTAAATGTTTCCCTATGTTAAATTAAATATAGGTTTTAAATGATAAGCAAAGCATTGGTTCCATTATTGTCATCACAGCATCCCAACTTTTTTAGAAATAAGGTTGTAGCTTATCACACTTTCTTCCTCCTGCTTACCTTTCTCTTCCTAAAGGCTGGTGATGGTATTTTTGTGATTCTGTACAGTTTGTTTCCTGGCAGTTACAAAAAGAGAGAGAGTTAAAAACCAGACCTAAGGCTCCAGCATGCTTTGTAATTTCAGCAGATAAAGGGAATAGTGGGGGGCGGAAACAAAAAAATCCAAGACCGTGACTCTGAAGCAGATGCTGCTGATGCTTTGTAGATTCATGCAGTGATGCAGAAATTTGTAGTAGTTCAGAAATGTGTTCGTACGTGTAAATCACGCTCAGCCCTGACAGCGTTCCCACAAACTTACCTTGTTTGGTTTTCATAACTCATAACTGTTTTAAGAGAGATGTTTTCATATTGTTGGCTCGTAAGGGATCACCAGAATACCAGCTCATATTTATTTTAGGATGGTGTTTGTGTTAAAGTTGTGTCATGCTCTGACACTCTGATATTTTGAGCGAGAGCCAGTAGTGAAGTGTTTGGATAGGGTCCAGCAACTATCAACAGGAGCTTTGCGGAAGTGCTTGGCTGATTAATACAGAGTACACTGCAATAAGTGAAAAATGTACAGGCTTGAAAGGCTGCACAATACACTTATTTGGTGTGTTAAAAGAGCATTTTAACAAGTGCTAAACTGAGACAAAACACGTTAGCGTAATGGGTTTTCTTTACGCAGCTTGAGATACATATCTGAAAAGTGCCTGGCTCTGTTATTACCAGCTTCAGAATACCACAGTGACATGTCAGCATGGAGTGCAAGACAAGCCTTCACTCCTTTGTGCGAGTTAACCTGACATAGGAACCAGATTTTGAATCTCTTGAGTCAGGGTCAGAGGCCAGCAGAGCAGAGGGGAAGCTGCATGTGTACTTCAGCCATGGCCCAGGCTGACCTCTGACCTTTGATCCCCCTCTACCACAGGGCATCCCTGTGTTCCCGCTGGTGACAGACAGGATGTGCCCTGTCAGCGAGGTCGCAGCTCTTTTCTCCCTTTTCTCCCTTTTAGTTGTGAATCACAACAGTGTCGAATCTGAAAGTGTGCACGCAGCATTGTCCTCTTAGTTTTATGCAAATCGAAGTACACTGTCTAATTTTCACTAAAATTGCACTCAAAACTATTGTTAGAGCAAGTATTTTTAATAGTTTGATATCTAAGATAATATGGAAACAATGCAACAGTGTGCGAGAGGACGCTTTCATTATTTCATCACAGTGTTCTCTGTTTTAATGAGTACAAAAAGATGAACAGGTAGCAGACTGATTGTGATTTCTTACACTGTTGGTTTGCTGTTGGTTGGTTTGTTGTGAGAGAACATCAAGCATGCTGTTACTTCAGCCATGTAGGACTCATGTTGACTTTATCTAAGATAAGCTGGAAATTCCTTTGTTTCCTTTCTGAAGAAGGAAATTTCATGCTTTTCTTCAAGTCTCCCCCCCCACTGGCAAAGAAACAACAAAGACTTAAACAGGTTTTACCCACCTAGTATGAAAACAATTGTGGCGAACTTCCAGTTGTTGTGGATAGCTTTTCTGCTTTACTTTTAAGTCTTTCACAGAAAAGAGACTTGTGCTTTGTCCCCAGCAGGGACCAGATGGGCCATTTTCAAAAAGTGATAAATTTGTTGTCAGCTCTTTTTGTTTTATGAAGCATGGCAATGGCTTTGCTGTGCACAAATTAGCACTTCACATTCATAAAATTTCATTGTTCATGACAGTGCAAGGAGACATTTTTCTTAAGTGTGTGTGTATGTGTGGGTTATGAAAGAGTGCTGTTCTACAAGAAAGCACTGAGACATGAAAACTGGAAATTTTGGGTTGTGCCTTTTCAGGGGGTAATATTGGCATTAAGCACAACAGTGATGCTACATTGGAGTTTTTCCTAGTATGATGAATATATGTAGAATAGATAGAATGTAAAAAATAATGTACAGATATTACAATTATCCCACTGGCAAGAGATTTGTGTTTCAGACCCCCCCACCCCAATAATCACAGAAGGGGCGTTCTTCTTCAGCATCTGGCTGTTTTTATCATATTCAGCGAGTTTCCTCCGTCTGCTCAAGTTTTAGACTTGTGCCATGTAATAAAATCGTCACATCTTCTGTCTTTGATTTTTGCCAGGTGTAGCTGCCGCGCTCGCCCACACCGATTGGCAAGATGGTGGCATTGTCACTGAAAATCTGTGTGCGCCAATGCAACGTTGTGAAGACGATGCAGTTTGAGCCCTCCACAGCCGTCTACGATGCCTGCAGGATCATCAGAGAGAGAGTCCCAGAAGCTCAGACTGGACAGGGTGAGAACTAGAACCAGCTTGTTTTTTAGGTGCAGGCGTCGGCCCTCATAAACTGGTGTATGCACCGTCGACACTGCAGTCAACAAACATATCATCAAATCTGTGAGCAGACTTATTTATTTATTTATTTTAAAGCCCATGTTTTCAAGTGCTTGTCATGGCAGCACAGATTTGTGTCTCTTTCTGAAGCCACCCAATAAACTAATGCTTGGATTTGGTTATGCCATATTTTTGGCCACTGTGCTTGTGATTCAGTGGTTCTCGCACATTTTTAGACATGAACCACTCTTCAGAAGCTAAAAGGAAAAAAAAAAAAAGTTCAGGCCACGCTTGTATTTTTGTGCATTAGTCACTGATTCAAGTTTACATCCAGTGAATTAAATGTCAACGTGATAGGATCATCACACACTCAGAGTGCAGTTTGAGAACCACTGAGTTGAGCAGTCATGGAGTCTGAAATTTTTTGCCATAATTTCCACGACCACACGTCAATGACTCCAATGGTAGCTTTTCTGTTTTACACAAGTGCCGGGTCTGACTTATCTGTTCCATTTGGCAGCACCAAGGTCATCATTCCTCTTTTGATTCGTCATGTTTACAGATTTGTCTTGAAGAATACCCAATTACCATTATTACAGAACATGTGGTAAAATTTGTCATAGAAAGCCCCAAAGGAAAAAACAAACAACCTGTTTATTCTTTTTCATCACTTCTCTGACACGCTGCAAGGGACAAAATGAGAAATTGCTGATGTCCCTGATGTTCAAGTTTGCTCCCTGTGCTTCAGGGTCATTGTGGAGATATCATTTAGTCTCATTCTAGCAGAGGGAATCATTTTCATCTCTTTAATGTCCAAAATGTAGTTGTTTCTTCTCACTCCTACAGCTTCAGACTATGGTCTCTTTCTTTCTGATGAAGACCCCAGAAAAGGCATCTGGCTGGAATCGGGGAGGACACTGGACTATTACATGCTCCGCAATGGGGTAAATATAACACTGAACTACGGATAACTGCTACCATTGGATGAATTTTTGCCCTGAGCTGTTTGTGGCAAAAGGTAACGCTACAAGAATAATACAAAACCGTGCGTACACATGCGCGCACACACAGACACACACAGTTGCCAGAGGAGCTGAGTGCGACTGAATCTCTGGGGAGTGATGTGTGAATAACACTGGCTCGTAAAGAGTATAAACTGGAGCTTGGTGGGCCCAGCTTAACACATATATTAATAAGATTAACAAAACATCATTAAGTAGGAGAACAGATACTTGTGTTAAAAAATACTACTGTAAAAGTTGGAAGTACTGATTCAACTTCTTCACTCAAGTAAAAAAATAAAAATGTTAATGTTAATACAAGGGTATATAAACCTCATTTCAACTTAAATTCAAATTCCAATGAATTCATTTGGCTTGAACATCTGTTAGTAGAACACAAGTAGAGTAAATCTATTTGCTGGGGTCTACATAATAGATGAGTGACTTTGCTACCACACCAAAACAGAAAAGTGAATATAGTCAAGGGGTTGAAGTGGAATTTGGCAGGTGTAGGAACCCTAAGATTGGTCTGTGTATATGTCATTTAATGTAATGAGCCCATTTTGAAAATGCAAGGAGTAGAAATTACAGATATTTGTGTTAAAATGAAGGATTGAAAAGTAAATTGTTGTCAGCACAATAAATACTCAAGTAAACCTCAGACACCTGAAAATTCTACTTCAATACAGGAACAAAGTATTGATAGTTCATCACTTCCCACCTCTGCTAATATTACTCCTCATATCTTGCATTAAGACTAGCACTGAGATTTAAAGCAATGCAGTATTGTATATATATCAGCAAAGTGCTGATGTTGAAGCATGTTCAGATATTTTATCTGAATTAATAACATTTCACATCTGCATAAATTCACTAAAGAGAAATGAATAATATAGAGCATAAACACAATTATTAATGTCAGACACAACTCATGCGCAGGAGTTCAAAACAAAGAAGCACCATGAGGAAAATGAAAGCATGAGTTAAAATTGGATATCAGGACACGGAGAACATCAAAAGAAGATTTTAAAAAGCGATCCTTAAAGAAGTGCTATAGCCAGCTTTAGACCGCTTGCCAGCTTGTTTTAGCGGCTCTGATTCCCGCTGCCAAGGGCCCCAACACACTCTGGTGTTCTATTTAACTGTGTAGCACAGCCCCTCAGTACATTTGTGGTTGTGGTTTTGCGGCTCTAAATGGCTTCTCCTCTAAATCCACCAAAGGCAACTCAGGTAGAAGGCTTGACTGTGACCAATTATTCTGAACTAAATCTCTCCTCATTGTTGAGATTGGAAGGGAGCAGCAGGCTGTGATAGGCAGCCGTTTAATACGGTTTTCTGGCCTTTATTCTCCCCTCTATCCATGCAGCCTGAATATTTGTGATCATTTTCTAAGCAGTTACTTTGACTCACTCCCTCCTCCTGCATTTCTCTCTCTTCAGTTTAACTGTTTTTTCTCTCTCTCTCACTACCTTTTTGTTTTTAACCAGGATATTCTTGAATACAAGAAGAAGCAAAGACCACAGAAAATTAAAATGCTGGATGGGGCTGTTAAAACCATCATGGTGGATGACTCCAAAACAGTGGGAGAGCTGCTAGTGACTATATGCAGTAGAATAGGTACAGCATATCTATATTTTCTTGCATTGACATTTTTAACTGCTATGTGTCCCTTTTTATTATTTGAAAATGTTATGCATTACAAATCCTTTGTATTTGAACTAAATCCTTTGGATGCATTAAAAAAAAAAATCCTGCCCTTTAAAAATGAATAATTAATCCATAAGAAACCCGTTTCCAATGGTCACTGACGGGAATAATTTTTTTTACCCTTTTAAACCACAGGCATTACAAACTATGAGGAATACTCTCTGATCCAGGAGACAGTGGAGGAGAAGAAGGAGGATGGGATGGGTACTCTAAAGAAAGACAGGACACTTCTGCGTGATGAGAGGAAGATGGAAAAGCTGAAAGCCAAACTTCACACAGATGATGACTGTGAGTTCAGTAAAGATATATAAAAATGAGAGTGCCCTGTGCAAAAATGAACTCTTTAACCACAAAAAGGTCGTGTCTGGAAAGCAGTGGGCAGTTAAGTCAGCCCACGTTCACAGCTCTCTGTGATATCTACCATCTTCCACTGGAATTTGGGAGTACTAAATCTAAAACTCCTGATCTCAGGTCAAAGTATCCCACTTCCTTCCTATCTTGCATCCAAGATAGGAATGCAGCTGTACTCTGTGGCTGTGTCCGAAATCACTTCTTTCTTCCCCTTTTCACTCCTCATGTATAACAGATGATTAATGGTTTATTCTGTAGTAAAGGTGTGCCTCGTCTGGAAGGGAATGAATGGAGACAGACAAGAGACAGGAACTTGCTGGTATTTGGAGAATAAGTGGACATTAGTTAGTCTGGTTGGGACCTCTGTTTTATATCATTTGTGTTTTATTGTTGAGTTCAATTCCAAATAAATGCAGTTTGATATCATGGGAAAAAGCTGCCTTTGTTTTACATATACCATATATAAAAGAAGTATGCAGCCACCATGACACCAACAATGGGTTTGAAATTCCATCTTGAAGTCTAAATTTAGCATCTTAACATCTTGGCCATCTTAGTTTTTTTCAGACATGTGAAATGGTACATTATTATCATCCCTCACAAATTTGGTTGGCAAGGAGCATCCACAGGCTGCATGGGTACATTACAAAGACACAGATACCTGCTAATTAGTGCTAAGTAACATATAAATAAATGACCTAAATTTCACTCACCAAAAGAAGACAAGAAAGCTTCTTTAACTGGCTTGTAGTGCAGTTGACTGCTGATTGTAGCTGCCTGTCACTTAGAAAGCGGGCACACCCCTAACAATGCATAAATTTTACGCCTTCATACAATTGAAACAGATGAGTTATTAAAAAGAATTGCTCCACGTGTTATGAATGAAGAAATATGCTACAGAGATGGCAGCCTTGTCATGTTCTTTTTTTGTTTCTTTCCAACCACTGATACTGAAGATGCCGCTTAACCCCCCCCCAAAAAAAACCCAGAAACAAAACCAAAAAAACAACCCACACACACTTAAAAAAGCAAACCTTGCTATATGGTGCGCATCCTGGGACTGAAGAAAATAGATGTGGTGTGTAACAGACAGCAAAGTGGGGAAAGAGCCAAAACACCTGCTTTCAATAAGAAGAGATTTCTATGATCTCATTCCTTTGTTTCAGTGAACTGGCTGGACCACAGCAGAACATTCAGGGAGCAGGGGGTGGATGAGAACGGAGACTTCTTCTTCTGAGACGCAAGTTCTTCTACTCTGATCAGAATGTTCAGACTTCCCGAGACCCCGTTCAACTCAACCTGCTTTACGTACAGGTTTGGAGCTCCCTTTAAAATATGCCTGCTACTTCCTCGATGTTAGTTTATGGAGAATCTCATCCTCATTTCATTATTCTACAAATAATGAAACAACAGTTTGCCAGTGTCCAAAACAGACACTTGGAACACTTTATTGGCGTAGAATGACACATTGTTGCAATAAACAGTTCAAACCTACAAGAAGCTGAGCTTTTCCCTCCCCCTAGTAGAAGAGGATGTACTGTCCATTTTTTTCTAATCACCTAATGGTGAGAAGCAACTACCAAATGTGCTTTTTGATACGTTAAGGATTACAGTAACAATTACAGTAGAGAATAAAACCATAGAAAATGAATGAAACTTGAAGCTATAGAGTGAGGCTTTCACAGTTTGTTTGTTTTAAATCCTTTGACAGTTTTCATTTGTCTTTTAGGCTCGAGATGATATCCTAAACGGTTCCCACCCAGTATCGTTTGACAAGGCCTGTGAGTTTGGAGGCATTCAGGCCCAGATCCAGTTTGGACCTCACATAGAGCATAAACACAAACCTGGATTCTTAGAGTAAGCATGTGTCTCATGATATTTGTGGCAAAATGTGAAGATTTGTGATACATATTGAATAATTAGTATTTTAGAGAGAAAACAAAACATTTCTTTGTTAGATATGAAATAGGTAAGACATATGACTTAATCCAGTGATAAAGTTTTGAGCTTATGAAATGGGCTGCTCTTTTGTTTGGTTTTAAGTGCTATAGCATAAATAAAGGGAGAGCTTGCATTTTTTCTGTGAATTTCAGCTTATTTTTTCCTTTTTTCCTAGCCTGAAAGAGTTTCTACCCAAAGAGTACATAAAGCAGAGAGGAGCCGAGAAGAAAATATTCCAGGTGTGATCCTATTGTTCCTTTTGATAAATTGTTCGTGTTGGTGCACAATTGTGAAATTGGAAAATCATTACTGGAAAAATCTGACCTGCAGGATCACAAGAACTGTGGAGAGATGACCGAGATTGAGGCAAAAGTGAAATATGTCAAACTCGCGCGGTCTCTGCGGACATACGGTGTCTCTTTCTTCCTGGTCAAGGTAAGTTTTTAAAATCATCCATTTATCTTTGAACTTTTAATAAAACTTTAAAATACCAATGTACGTTTTTTATCTCCTGAAAAAGTAAATCTGGCCTCAAGTTTTCTATTTATTTATTTATTTATGGTAATAGGAAGCAGATTTTGGAATCAGCTGAACTGGAGCTGTGGCCTTTTATCTTCACAGCATGAAATCTGTCCTCTGGGTTTAGTGCTAACTGGATAAAGAGGCTGATGGCGATGCTCAGCTTGTGTAAATTGTCTGCTCATATTTGAACTTTCAAAGCTTGTTATGCCACCTTAAAATAAACTAAGTACCTGTTTTTTTTTTAAAAAAAAAGGTCTATAGCAGTATAACTAAGGGATGGTTCAGGGTCACCTGATCCAGCCCTAAATATAAGCTTGATCAAAAAGATAAGTTTTGAGCTTTGCTCTTTAGAATGAAGAGGGTGTCTGGCTCCCAAATATAAATTGGGAGCTGGTTCCACAGAAGAGGGGCCTGAAAGCTGAAGGCTCTGCCTCCCATTCTACTCTATTGTAGGAACCACGAGTGAACCATTCGTCTGAGAGCAAAGTGCTCTATTGGGGTGATACAGTACTATGAGGTCTTAAAAATAAGATGGGGCCTGATTATTCAAGACCTTATATGTGAGGAGAAGAATTTTAAATTCAGTGCAATTCACTGAATTTATCAATCGAAGAGAAAGAGTCTAAACAAATGCCAGCAGCACTGAAAGCAGCCAAACACAGAGATATGTCTTTGAGATGGTTATGGATAATTTTTTTCTCTAATTTACATTTACATTTTTAAAGAAGATAACTGAATCCAATAATAGATTAGTGTTGAGACTGTCATTTTCAGCATCTACATGGATGTTAAAATCACCCATTATAATTGTTTTACTGAGCATTAAATCAGATAAAGTCTCAGAAATCAGACAAAAACCAGGTGGACAATAGATAATTATAAATGAAACAGGTTTTTGAATTTTCCCATTAGGGTGGACAAGGCTAAGAGTCAGGCTTTCAAATGAATTAAAACTTTGTCTGGGTCTGTGGTTAATTAACAAGCTGGAGTGGAAGATTGCTGCTACTCCTCCTCCTCAACCTGTGCTTTAAGGATTCTGACAGTATGGCTCAGGGCGTGTTATTAATTTAAACTAACATATTCATTTTGCTGTAACCAGGTTTCTGTATAGCAGAATAAATCAATGTGTTGATAAATTATTAAATCGTTTATTAACAGGGAGTTAGAAGAGAAGGACCTAATGTTTAATAGTCCACATTTAACAGTTTTACTCTTTGACAAAGCTGAGGATCTTTTTTTTTTTTTTGCTGGTTTTGGTTTGTTTTCTGGTGGTCTGGGAGCAGACACGGTCTTTATGGGGATGGGATTTTGGGGCTTCTGTTTAGGACTACGCTTCCTCCTCACAGGCTGCTCATGATCTGCTGAGGGAGAGCTAACGGCTGCTAAGCTACTTTGATCCACATCGACTACAGGGGCCTGGCTAACAACTGGATTTTCCAGGGCACCACGCTAAGCTAGTGAATTCCTAAAAGTACACTAAGTGAATACATGGATATAATTTGCAATTGATTCAGTAGAGCGTGCGTTGGATAAAACATGTGAAGATTACACTGTGAAATATGCCGTTATCAAGATTAATAGAGCTACACAGATTAAACGGTTAATAGATACCACAAAACACCATTGTGCTCCAGAATAGGTAGTGATATGATACCGGAATGAGAGTAAAAAAAACAAACAACTTAATAATTGTTTATAGTGACCTATAAAAACATATAAAAGCAGGAACCCTTTTGTGTTTTGTTTGCCATCCATTTTCCTCTTGTACACCTCTTGCATCTTTCTCTCTCTCACTTATTCACTAACACACAAACACATGGCACCAACTCTGCAGGGAGTTCAGTGTGTTCCTGGAAGGATACCAAATGTTGTCTGTGCAGTGGAGTGTGGCACTAAGATTATTTCAGAGTGAGTAGGGAGGAAGTGGAGTGAAT
>JAMQGT020008883.1:0-13919 GCA_024447675.2 Pterophyllum scalare | reverse complement strand
AGCAATTTAGTATCTCGTTCAGTTACGTATTGCTTATAATGCAAAGGAGTTTAACCATTCAGTCCTGAAGAAAATCAGTTTTTACCCCTAAAACACAGCAATGACAAATTGATTTCCAAAAAACAAGCCCGTCAGAGTCCAAATGAAAATGTTTGGTGTCAAATATTAAAAGCCTTTTGAACTATAATGCAGTCTGTTAACTTAACAGGCAGGATGGAATTAAATCAGTCAGAATAGGAGTGGAAAAACCTGGAAACCTGTAAAAATAAAGGCAGAATCCTCCATGTCATTAATAAAGGTCAATTAGCCACAGCAAAGCTGTATTTTCAGTAGACTTTTTTTTATTATTCAACACCATGCAACATTAGCATGTCAGCTAAGTGTTAAAACCTCCTTGTGACTGCAGATTGTTGCAGTCGCCTGTAGTTGTATAGAAGAGGCCAACTTA
Source organism: Pterophyllum scalare (assembly GCA_024447675.2). Taxonomy (NCBI): domain Eukaryota; kingdom Metazoa; phylum Chordata; class Actinopteri; order Cichliformes; family Cichlidae; genus Pterophyllum; species Pterophyllum scalare. The sequence continues at coordinate 13,471 of JAMQGT020008883.1, read as the reverse complement.
TCTGCAAACAGCTACTCCCTAAGTGGTAGTGAAATCAGGTCTCATAGTACCGTATCACCCCAATAGAGCACTTCACTCTCAGACTGCTGGCTTACTTGTGGTTCCTAGGATACTTCAGAGTAGAATGGGAGGCAGAGCCTTCAGCTTTCAGGCCCCTCTTCTGTGGAACCAGCTCCCAGCTTGGATTCAGGAGACAGACACCCTCTCTATTTTTAGGATTAGGCTTAAAACTTTTCTTTATGATCAAGCTTATAGTTAGGGCTGGATCAGGTGACCGTGGACCATGCCTTAGTTATGCTGCTATAGGCCTAGGCTGCTGGGGGGTTCCCATGATGGCTGCCCCTTTGAGCCTGGTCCGGCTGGAGGTTTCTTCCTGTTAAAAGGGGGTTTTTCCTTCCCACTGTTGCCAAGTGCTTGCTCATAGGGGGTTGTCTGATTGTTTGGTTTTCTCTTTATTATTGTAGGGTCTTTACCTTATGATGTAAAGCACCTTGAAGTGACTGTTATCGTGATTTAGTGCTAAATAAGTCTTCCATGCAAACTACAGGTGCCTGCAACAATCTGCTAGCAGCCTAAGCAATCACAAGGACACTTTTGGTGCAGCACCCTCTTTGCAGCCATCTTCACCCAGTGACAGGCAGCAAACTCCAGCAACCACTAACCAACCAGTACAGGAATCGACATTTCCCTGTGATTCAAGCATAACTTGTTGAATATGAACTCCAACTAATGAGATATACAGTAAGACAAGTTCAATATCTAAAACAGGTCAGAAAAGAATAGCAGTAAGAGTCACTTTTAAACCCTATGTTACGTTTGTTCCCTTTCTTTTTAAAATGTAAGTATTTTATGGCATCTTTAATATGAATGAATAAAAACCTTTGTGAGAAAGTCCTGTATGATTACAATAGAAAATCTTAATAGAAGACTGGTTCCTAGGATTGCTTTACCCCATAAATGTGCATCTTATCCTATAGGATTTAGTTTAAATTTTTTAAAATTTCTATTTCTGTCTATTTAAAATGTTTAGAATCTTATAATTAAGAATTTCAGGTTTTTTAATATATATATATATATATATAGTAAACGACTTATCATGGCACACCTGCAACACCTTCATTACTTTCTTGTTAACATCACTAAGCACTTATTCAGTCATTCATAAATGAATTGTGATCATATATATATATATATATATATATATATATATATATATATATGTATGATTTTTCCATTCCCCTGTGACTGAGAACAAACTAAGCTAAGCACCACATGATATAATTGTGGTTATGATGGGATGACAGTGGAGGTCTCACAGAGGAGGCATCCTTGGATCCACAACGTCCACACCCTTTTACCTTATTGTTGACTTATTCATGGCAGAATCAGTGTGTAGAAGCTCCAACAGTTCACATTTTTGTCTTGCTTATCACAGCCCACGCCTTCTGCTGCATTTTATGTCCTTGCCTGTAGCAAAAGCTAGTACATCGGTCTGTTAAACAAAGATCAACCAAAAAGAACTGAATGCATGACTGCAAATAGGAAAACTGCACGTGTTGTGAGATTTGTATGCCTTTATTTTTTCTTTCACATAACTCTGACTTTTTCCACAATTAATCCAGAGCTGCTGCTTGAAAAAGAAAAAAAAAAGGTCTACATGGTGATGAGTTCACGTGTTTGTTTGCTTTATTTTTTTTTTATTGCTTTAAGAACCACAAAATTGTTGCTATTGTGCAATGTGTGAGCTCAAACTGTCAATCATTTTGCACCACCGGGTGCAGCTCCATCACTGTCACTACTGTGCGTATTACTGCAGACAGACTTTTGTGAACTGATATAATAGCACATGTTTATTCACTCTCCTTCCTCAATGAGAAACAGTTGATAGTGATCATTGATCAGCTTGAATAAATATGCAATCAATCAAACTTGGTAAGTCTGACTACATGCCAATATTGGCTCAGTTTATTGGCATTTTGATTAATCAGCCTGATTCAGACCGAAGGAGAATGATTTTCTGTTTTACCTGATTGGACAGAAGCTTGAATAGAAGAGAAGGAGAACAAGTGGCCGAGCAAACGGCAGTTTTCAGTACAGCTCATGTGGAGGCTGGACTGAGAGTCCATTAGCTATCAAAGTATCAGTGCCAACAGAGTGAAAAAGGCTTCATGGTATGACAGTACGCCCACATGCTCTGCTCTGCAGGCTGCCAGGTTTTCCTTTGCATCCATTCATTGAAGCCTCTAAAGCCACAGGAAACACAGAAATAAAACAGCATCATAATCTCACCTCCCACCGTCTGTCATTACCTGAAAAGCCGTCTAAGAATCACCTCACATCCTCTTCTTCTTCCCTTCCTTTCATATTTTATTTAACTGCAGCTTTCCTGAAACATCTTGTAGCGGCTGCACTCGGGGATGCTTCAGTAGCTCTTTGACTCAGGCAATGAGTGTCTCATATGTGTTCAAATCCAAATCAGATTAAAGCTGCTTTCATCGGACTCAAACAATATGACGGCAAAATCAGGCGACATGTTTTTGGAGGTTTGATGCTGCTGGGTTTTTGTGTGTTGCTAAAATGTTCTTCCTTTTTTCCCACTCATATATACTATAGACTGTCCCAGTGGTGGATTTTCATATTAAACATGGAAAGTCTTAAATGAGGTCAGCATATGTACAAGTAATCCCTAATATAAGCTCAGGCTTTGCTTTTTTTTTCTACTCTTGGCTCTCTATGATGTCATGATGTCATAGAGAGTGGATATGCCTAATATGGTCATTTCAGGCACACAGCCTTGGCTGTGAGCACAGAAGCCCCGCCCAGCTCAAATAAGAGGCAGTGAATCAGAGCTGCTAGGAGCAACTATATTCCTGTTTTTTCCTATTAAAACAATCTGATAATCCTGTAAGATTTAATGTAATGATATGATCCCCAAACAGGCCACTCACCTAATATACACAGAACCTTGGCATTTTTTCTGACCACCAGTTTCTTTTACTTCAGAAACAGTGCAAAGATCAAACCTTTACTGACACCCAGTAATGTGTACCTTGCAGTACGCACTTTAATTTTCTGCTGTCTCAGTTATTGTAATTCACCTTTCATGTGAAATTCAGAATTCCTTAACAATGTTTATTGATAACATGCAAAGCCCTACATGGGCAGGCTCCTGCCTACATGGCAGACCTGCTGAAACCTTTCTCCAGCAAGACCCCCGGGGTCTTTTAACTACTCCACGCTCTTACTTTAAAACCATGAGGCTTTTGCGGTTGTAGCTCCTAAACTTTGGAACTGCCTTCCTCCACCTCTCAGGTTGGCTGAATCAGTGTTTTGTTTTCGATGACCCCCAGTTGTCCATTATTTTTGGCTGTTGTTCTCCTAATGTGTGTGTGGAAGTGTGAATGCAGGGATGAATGTAAGACATGTACACGTGTGGTTTTATTCAAACTGTGAAGCACTTTGCAACTGTGTGTTTTAAAAAGTGCCATACAAATAAATTATTATTATTATTATTACATTCTTCTAATATAATTGTATCTTTGTAAAGTCAGCTGCTCTGCTGCCAGTAGATCTGTCTACATAAGAATTATTTGGAGCTGTTAAGCACACAGATCTACTGTAGGAGGGTCCAAAAATAAAAATGCAGAGCTGAAAATTGGCAGAGTTGGTTCATATTAACGTTAACAAAAGATGCTGATTTTAGTTACACATTAACAAATATTTCTCTAAATGTAGCTAACTCTTAAAAACACATCATGCTTTAGTTACCAAAGGATACCGTAGAAACCTTTAACAGTTACATTATTTGTAGATTTTTTTTGTCCCCTTACGTTGTGCTTTTTTTAAATTCAGTGAAGCACCATATTTAGATATAACAGGAGACCGGGGTGGTTGATGGGCTTGCAAAGCACCTCACCACAGACAGGATGTAAACCACAGAGGCCTGCAGATGGTTACTTGAATGCACGAAAAGCCCACCGATAATGTTTCCATACAACAGTAAAGTTATATATTAAACACATCCGCAACATGTATAATGTAATATAATAATAACTGATTCCTCTTCCTACTTAGGAAACAGTGCGTTGGATTTCCTTCAGTTCATGTTTGCTTTTTCTAGGATTCATCTGGGTGTCACATCTGGGGCTGCCATGTTACTACAGTGTCTTTTTTGAAAGGATAACAGTTCCCATGCCTAGGCGGCTTACTGAGTTGAAAGTAATGTTTCACTGGCCGGTCATCTCTGCCATCTTTAAGGTTTCACATTTCCCCCGATGGAGTCTCTCATCAGCCATCACACTGAGAGCCTGAGATGCCTGCTTCAGTTCAGATGCTTTATAATTACATCATTATGAAAATGCTGCTTGCAAACACTGCAACTCAGGGAGATTAATTTATGCAGAATTGTGCTAATGCAATTATTGTTAATGGTTGATTGTGCAGCGGCAATGTTGAAGGAAAGAAAGAGGTTGAGATATTTTGGAGCAGGAGTTATTATAGCGGTGAGTAATGTCCATTGTTTTTCACTCGGTTGGTTTAAATGCCATTAGAGCTTGTCATTCAATAGGAAGGTAAGTGGTTTGTGTGTCTGTGCATGTGTGTGTGTGTGTGTGTGTGTGTGTGTGTGTGTGTGCGTACTGATGAGGGGCTGAAAAAGGAAGAGCTGAGATGAGCAAGGCTGGAGAGAGAAAATGGGAAAAATGGCTACTATTCGTGAAAACACACACAGTCACGCGTAAAGCACAAATGCAAACACACACTCAGTAAACCGCAGATTGTCTGCACACACACAAACACACATGCACGCCTTCTCTTTCAGCAGCCTGACAATAAAGACAGAGATGATTTTTGTCTGCGAGAAAAAAACATCAGTGAGGCTGCTCGGCGAGGGATTTAATATGAGGGGAGGAGGGAGAGGGAGAGGAAGGACACAAAGAAAGGAGAGGAAAGGAAGAAAAACAGGGAAATGAGGTAAAGGGGAAAGGAGGATTGATGATGGGTGGAAAAAGGAAAGATGGATGGATAATTGGATTGATTAAAATTCTTTTTTGGCATTTTTGAAAAACCGCATTCCTCTGTAGGCGCTTAAAAATGCAATTCAAGATTTAGAAGAAAAAAACCATAAAAACTAAAGATGAAAAAATGTCTCTTTGTTTAATTATAGATTTTAGAGGCCGAATTAATGGAAAACTCAGTTGGCTCCCTTGACTCTCACCAGCCAGCCTCCCTCTCCTGATTAATTTGGGTAAATTCAGCTCTGCATGCCAGTTAGGACAGCTATTTGTGATTCAGCCTCGACACAAAGCTCCAGTGTGTCGGAGGAAACATTAAAGTTGAGTCTGCTTTATTTGAACTGCAGCAGATTTTTCTGCTTGCTCTTTCCTCTGTCTCATCCTCTCCCTCTCACCAAAGTGGATTTAAAGGGTGAAATTGACACACGGCTTTCATTGAGATCCCCAAAGTCCCCGAAGCCCCTTTTACAAGAGACAAGAACAACATAAATTTAGGCATAATCTCATAGAAATGTATTCAATTTGATTTGGGATTGTGATCAAATGACCCAAGTCATTTGATCACCACGGTTTCTGTGGTGCTGTGATTGGCATATTTCATGAGACAGTCGAGGTTTCAGAGGAAGTGCCGGCTGTGCACTGCTTCAAGGAGATTAATGGGCTAGTGAGACCTTTGAGCATCAGTTCAGTCGTAAAGGTGGCTCTCGTTTAACCTGGCTAGATTACCAGGCTAACTTATGCTGGTCAAGTTACAAATAACCAGAGTTTTGGTTTTAAAAAGCAGCCAAAAATTCCACTTTTTTTTTACATATTCTGTCAACACCCGTCTGCTCAGCCTGTTGCGCTGTACCTCAGTAACAACAAAGAAGGCCGTAATCCTGTCGGCTGTGAGGGGAAACCCTGCTCGGTGTGGCGCACGGGTGCGACGGGCCGAGTCTGCCCGTGAAATTTGCCCACTGAGTGATGCTGGGGACTTCTGGGTCTTTAGCCTGTGGCAGTAATGCTGTGTGGCTTGTGGTTGATTAATGGTTATAGTGGAGCTTTTAAGTAAGTATCTATGTATTTAAAACCAAACCACAATAATTCAAAGAATGGACACAGTCTGACATCTTAGCCTGGTTTGGGATGCTACATCACACTTTATGAAAGCATCGTATAACATCTCATTCATGTTCACAAAAGTTGAATTATATGTGCTTAACAACCAACTCACAATAGGCTAAAGGATCAATTTTTAGTATATAACCATAAACGCCCACATTTTTTAGTTCAAACATGACAAACAATACTGTAGCGTGGGCATGTAATCGTACAGGCAATTAATCACAGAGGCTATTACATCAATACTTCACACTGATGTGGCCTCAGACTGACATGATTTCCACGACTTGTTCATGGAGCGGAGGGAAAGTGTCAGACCTGGATGTGCAGAGCAGCTTTAATGTTTCATGTTAAAGTTTCAGAGTCCATATAAAGAAAGCCGAGTTAACAAAGATAGCTGCTAATGGCTGTGAGACTCGTTATCTCTGCGTGGACGTTGCTTCTTATTTCACCCCTCCGGTCATCTCACGATAGTAAATACTACGAAGAAATAAGAAATGCTAAAACATCCTTTTTAGTGGTTTTATGCTGTCTGGTGATTTGAATCTTACTCTTTGAGGGAAAACGAGCATGGACATCAACTGGAGGAAAGTGAGAACTTCAGAGACTTTGTGTTGTGCACAGCTCCGGGGCCCATGCATATTTTAGTGTTATTTGGATATAATTCATGTTCCTGTGTGGATTAGTTAAAGCAGCAACACTCGAGCTTCACTTTCTTTTCTTTTTTTAAAAAATTCTATTGATTTATTTATTTATTTTGGCCTTTGTTGTCTAAAGATACAGAAGACATCACAGAGAAAGATTCTGGGGACCCAAATGAAATCAGTGTTCGGAGGAGCTCGAGGCAGCAGCGGTGATGCAGGGCTTCAATCAGTTCCTGGGAGGAGAACAAAAGACTGAAAAATAGAAGAAAGACACTGAAATGTTATTATGACCAGTGGATTCACCGCATGGACTTTACAACCAAACAGCACGAGCTAACATGAGCGAGTTCATCTACATTTAAGGTCAACGTGACTTACAAGTATTGTTGCAGCTGCCGACAATAATCCTTGTATTACGCTCTTCAATGTAGAAAAATCACACTTTGTAGGATTTTCATACACAACGATGCACTGCTGTGTTAATTTTCCAGCAACGATGCACCTCAGCAGTCTAAAGGAAGAGCGCCATATGTTCCTTATTTACCTGCACTGTATTAGCAGAAGTCTGTGGTCAGGCATAGAAAATCCAAGTAGGGATTCATGTGAAAGGAACATCAAAAGACATTTATTATGGCACGTTTCTCATCTCAAAGCACCACTCAAAGCACTCTACGCTACAAGCTACATTCAACTTTTCACACAGATATTCATACAGTACTTTATCCTGTGCACTTAAGCTTGCTATCAACCTTGCACACAGGCCCAGTTTAGAAAATGCTTGTCCTGCTCAGGAGGAAGGTGAATGCTCTACTCGAGTTAAGGTGAAGACCTATTGGGTGATTGTTCTGTGAAAGTTCTGACCAATACTGAGGAGGAGTAGCAATTCATGTGAACCAAAGGGACGGGCGCCTCGCTGTGGTAACAGTTCATCGGGCCAGCGATGAGTTACACACACGTTTGTCTTTTCTAGAACATTGGTTCCTGAGGTTTACTGCACAAAACCAGTGAATACATAATAATTTACTCTTTTACTACTATAGAGTCAGTTTTAATATGGAGCAAACCAAAAGCAACTGTCTAAAGGAGGGCCGAGCAATATTTTTTCACAGGGTCAGACTAATGTAGATACAGTAAGCAATGATCCCACACAGAATCACTGGAAAAGAAATGATTAGAGGTGGTGCAATAGCCCAAAGTCCAGACATCAACCGGGCTGAGCTGTGCATAAATGAATTCTCACAAACCTCAATGAACTGAAGCCATGCTGTGAAGAAGAGTGGGCCAAAATCGCTCCACAATGACGGTAGAGACTGATGAAGTCATTATTGGTGCTAAAGGTGGTTATAGGGTGTACTTAAATTTCACGAGACTATAAAAGCTCTCTTTTTCACATGACACGTACATTGTGCTGGGGCTCAGCTTCTCAAAGACAAAACAGAAAACCAATAAAGCAGAGGCCTTCCTTTTAAAAAGCCAAAAGAGACAGAGGGCAGGTCAAGGTCAGGATCAGCAGAAGTCCGTGTTCCTTTGTTCGACTAATGGAGAACGGCGGTGTCTTGCTGCTCACCTGCCTGCAAACACCTGTAGTTAGTGTGGATAGCTGGTTAACAGTGACAGACTCAACTGTGGTATTAATATTACTGAGTGTATTCAACAGGTTCTATTTGTGCATTTATTTGTTTATTTATTCAGTCTCGAATGATTGTACTGTCTGTATCAGTTAACCTGGTAAATGGTTATTTAGGAGGAGGTAAAGCAGGTCACCTACTAATTGGAAGGTTGGCGGTTTGATTCCTGGCTGCTCCGGGCTGCATGCCAAAGTATCCTTGGGCGAGATGCTGAACCCCAAGTCTGTGAATGTGTGTGAATGTTAGACAATAAAAAGCCCTTAGCTTAGATTCATATGAGTGGGTGTGAATGTAAAACGTGTTGTATAAGCGCTCTGAGTGCTCAGTCAGGGTAGAAAAGCGCTATATAAGAACTATTCCCTTTACCATTTATTTTGAAGTAAACAGTGCACTTTATTAGTGCATTAATAAAACTGCCCTTTAGGCCAAGATTTCTGGGATTTAAACTGTCCAGTCACGCGCCTATTTCATCTTTTACTAAATAACAGTGCTGCTGTTCTGCTCTGTTATATTTGTACTGTATGATTTTTTAATTAAGAAACAGTGTGAGAAGGGATCATTTGTTCGAATCGTCTAACTCACGAGGGAGTGGGCTTGTGTTTTTATTGTTATTTTGCTGTGTGAGTCTGTGGTCGGCTCAACTGGAGCTGCTGTGCGATTTGCAACCGAGCGTTGTTATTCTGGGTATCTGAGGGAGGAAAAAAGGCGTTAACGGCAGAACAGAAATCACCTGGGATTGTGAATCTTCTTTCTAGTTAATTTGCTTTGTGATTTGGTTGAAGAAGTCCGGGGTGGTCTTTGTCAGCAGCTGTGTGGGAGTTAACAGACGGTTTCAGGAAGCTCAGAGGATTATCTGCCTTTTGTTTTATTGCTATTTTGCATGATAAATTTGCATTGTTTATCAAGGTTTTAACATAAATGCAGTGAAGTACACAACTGAAACAAAGCTTCTCATAATAGCTGGATTACAGAGACTGCAGCCGAGAAACTGAAGACTTGGTGAGTTTATTCCACTTATTAATCATTCAGGTAGTTTATCAGGGACACGTAATAAGTACCAAATACTTTAATATATATGACAGTTTGGCCCTTGTACCTCAACCTTTGTCCCCAACAGTGTCACACCTCCTGATTTAACAAATTTATCCTACACAGAAAGTACAAACAAGGCAAACTGTGGTTCACCTGTCTGCAGGTGAGCCAGGGTCTAAATAAAGGCTTGGGGAGAGCTAACTGGGCATTTCTCAAAAGCACCCATTCCTCCCCAAAGTAAATAATATATGATTTATATATTTAGTTTGACTTTGATCCTAAAATGTTTTATCTTTATCCTCAATAGTTCAAGTTTATCTTCAAAACAAAGAGAATCTTCCTCCTGTTTTTCTTTACTTTATGTTTTCACATCAAACTGTGAAGAAAGAACTGCTTTGACTTTATGCCCGAGTAGTGTGTTATTGTATTGTGTTGAAGGAAATATATTTGTTAGCGTTATTTTTTATTGGTTTTACTGTAGTTTTCCACTTCTAATCACTGCCTTGTGATGTTTTATAGTCAAGCCTTCATAGACCAGCAAGATTTACTGCTACAGAAGCAGATACACAGCTCAGCTGACAGTGACACATTAATTGCATTAGAACATTTTAGAATATCTGCCATAGGTGAAAGGAAAAACTACATAGTGATAAATGATAAACACAAAAACAGCAATTAAAAAGTCATAAATGACCCAATCAGTCATTTTAGCCACTGAACTACTTAAGAGTATATTAATATTTATAATGGCAGCCTGTGAGAAGGTGGAGCCTCTTGAGTTGGGTTGCAGCAATTCCTAACATGTAACATGAATGACTGGATTATAAAAAAATCCTTAAGCAAATGTTTCATTTGAACTCTGAAGCTCAGGTGTCGCCATGTAAGCGTGAGCATTTCATCCACATTAGCGACTAAAAATAGAACTGCAATAGAAACTTATTTAAGGAACTATTAGAACATTAAGCCCATGCAGCTTTTTCAGCAAAAACACTGATAACATGACGTCACAGATTAGCTGCAGTAAAGCTACAGTAAAACTGCAGTAACGTTCAAATAAAACATACAGATGAACTTAGTCTGACAATATGTGTAAATCAGGCAGCCAGCAGGGCTGAGTCTACAGGCTGTACTAGACCATTAGACACATTATTTTGTAGATTTAGATTAATACAAATAAAATATATTAATGAAATTTTGTATTAATATCTAAAAATATAAAAAATAATGCCAGTAAGACTTTGAACCACATGCCTGTTGGACACGTCTGTTACCTGGACACCGTCAGAACGTTTGCTTTTTGCAGCAGGAAGTGCATCAAAGCTCAGGACAAACGTCAGCTCTGAGAAGGGTGATACACCACCACATGCTCCTTTAATGGCTCACAACCACACATACTCACTTATTCACTAGCAAACTCAGACACACAAGAACACACACACACACACAAACACACACCAAATCTCTCCTCTCCAGAAGCTACAACACTGTCAGAACTCTGCTGATGTAAGAATGGAGGACGGAATAAAGGCTATTTTATCTTTTGCCTTAGTTTAGCTTGTATGTGCACTTTATTGTATTTGACATAACTCTGCATGTGATTATTTATTTTTGCTTTTTCTTTAAAAAATATTTTAATATGGTACATAAACACAAACTATTAAACATGCGGCAGTTTCTAAAATGAAACTAAAAAGCAGTTCATTTTTCTTTTAAATATTTATTATTACAAATACAATACAAATCGGTCATATCATGCAACCAGTTTTACTCTAGTGACTGACAGTAACCTCCAGCCATCACTCAGCAACCGGCTGAGGAACACACACGTTTCCGTAGTGACTGCGCGGGGGTCACCAGGCCTGTGCGACTGAGGCCTAATTACAGAGAGTGCCTTTAATAAGGCCATTAATACTCTTTTGTAGACATCAGGCTTGACTTTCATAGTATAAAAATCTTCTTCCCTTTTTGTGAATTATGATCCTTAACTGATAATCGTGGACAAAGTGTCCCTCAAACATTAAGTATAGTATTGATTATGGATATCTAAACCTTTAGGTTTTGGGCATATTTCCAAAGTGAGTCTTTGAAGATTGAATATCTGCTGACATCCAGCCCACAGTGCTGCAGCTGGACTGCTATAGAAGAAAAAGTAGAAGCATTTAAGAAAAGGTGCAGGGTACCCTGGAGTCTTTTGTTTTTCTCTCTAAAGAAGTGAGAAAAATCTTCTCTTGTCAGATTTTCGAGCGACCTGTGAGGAACTGATTGATCTTTATAATAACACAACAGCGGCAGAGCTCTTTATCTGGGAAACCAAACACCACAGAAGAGCTCTTTGTCGGACCTGACAAAGCGCTGCTGTTTTCTCTGGCACTTCCAGATGTGGCATGGCGAGGAAGTTCTTTTGAGCTGTTAAATCACTCAAGAATATCGTGCAGTGAGATATCTGTCAAGCCTGTAATCTTTATTGAGTCATAATGGCGAGAAAAATCCTTCACTGCTGATTGCTGCTGCTCTCTCAGCAGAATTATTTCCCAGAGCTGCTATAATTGGGACTATAATAAGTGGTGAAGATAAGAGTGGAGCTCTTAAAGGCACCATTGACATGGGCTTCATTACATGTAACTATGGTGATGATAGTGGTTAAGATCACTCACAAGCTTTGAAAACTTAAAAACATGTTCTTGGTTTTATGAAACATTGTTGGAAATGCAACATTTCACAAACACCAATGGGCTGTTATTTGAGTGGAAGCTGATTTAGCGTTGATGAATGTAGCAGGAAATGCTGGAAGTGTTCAGGTTACATCACACCTGAAAATTCTCGTTTCTTCAGGTCTCTGCAGACGTAGCAAAAGTACTGTTTACTTTAGCAGAAATACAGATAGTTGTATTAAAAATACTCTGGTAAAAGTTTGAGTACTATCAACTCAAGCAAAGGTGAAACAGAACAGGCTCTGAAATGTACCCAAAGTAAGAAAACAAAAAGCAAGTAGCACATCTAATGGAGGCTCATGCTATATTAATACACTAATAAAATAATCTGTGATCAGCTGACCTGCTGCTGCTCTGTGTGGATTTACAACAAGATGTAAGCAGATGTTTCAGTACCGTTTATGCAGTCTTTTTCCCGACAGTTTACAGTTAGTATACAGCTGACTGAATTCAGTGAATGAATCTCAGCATCATCAGCTTAAATTCACGCTCATCTCTGCTGCACTGATGTAACCTTTAACCTTTAACACCACAGCCACACTGCACCAGTCCAACAGAAAGCTTTACTGTAAACTCAACACAGTACCACAAACTAACCTGTTTATCCTGCACTAAACTGCAGGATTTTCATGCAACCTTTGAATAACACAAAGGTAGTGTATCTCAGTTTGTTTTTCAGGATGTTTCACAATATGAAAAATCAGAATTTCACATCATATACAGATCTAAGATCTGATTGAAGAATGATGACATTACACGTAAGCTTTAAATTAAGTTTATCAGATGTCACTGAGCCGTCCTCCCCTTTAAATCTAACCTCTCTGCTTCCTCTCCTGTCCTCGCTCTTCATCTTTACATACAGCAGCTGGACTTTCAGCTCATAGACACACTGTGTGACAAACTGCACACAAACAGTTTGTGTGTTTGCTATTTGTTGAGCTGACAGAAGCGTTGCATTTGACATTGCCTGCCACTTAAAAAATGTTATTCCCTTTATGCTCACTCCTCTCCTGTAGAACCAACTAGATGCTGAAGTATCCCGAACAGAACTTATGGACATCTGGACCAAAAACACCATTTCAGATCCTTCCAGCCCACTTTAACCTCTGAGTAAAGAGATACACTCCTGATCAAAATCTTGAGACCAGTTAAAAATTGCATAAATTTGCATTTTGCACTGTTGGATCTTAAGAAGGTTCTAAGTAGAGCTTCACAATGCTAAAAGAAGAAATCGGCGCAAGAGACAAAAACTTCTGAGCAGGGAATCTTTTGAAAACTGCATTTACACTCAAACATGATTTTTTCAGCTGATCAAGAGTTTAAGACCATAGTTCAAAAAAAAA
>JAMQGT020008882.1:0-50830 GCA_024447675.2 Pterophyllum scalare | reverse complement strand
CTTATGTTAACCTACTTGGTTCAGTTAGTATTGCTCACTGACTGTGGAAACTTTACACTGGACCTCAGCCAGCGTGGATTCTGTGCCTCTCCTCTCTTCCTCCAGACTCTGGGACCTTGATCTCCAAAGGAAATGCCAAACTGACTTTGATCAGAGAACATAACTTTGGAGCACTCAGCAGCAGTCCAGTCCTTTTTGTCTTTAGCCCAGGCGAGACGCTTCTGACGCCGTCTCTTGTTCCAGAGTGTCTCGACACGAGGACTGCGACAGCTGAAACCCATGTCTGCATACGTCTGTGGGTGGTGGTTCTTGAAGCACTGACTCCAGCTGCAGTCCACTCTTTGTGAGTCTCCCCCACATTTTTGAATGGCTTTTGTTCCACAATCCTCTCCAGGGTGCGGTTATCCCTATTGCTTGGACACTTTTTTCTACCACATCTTTTCCTTCCCTTCGCCTCTCTATTAATGTGCTTGGACACAGAGCTCTGTGAACAGCCAGCCTCTTTAGCAATGACCTTTGGTGTCTCGCCCTCCTTGTGCAAGGTGTCAAAGGTCGTCTTTTGGACAACTGTCAAGTCAGCAGTCTTCCCCATGATTGTGTAGCCTACAGAACTAGACTGAGAGACCATTTAAAGGCCTTTGCAGGTGTTTGGAGTTAATTAGCTGATTAGAGTGTGGCACCAGGTGTCTTCAATATTGAACCTTTTCACAATATTCTAATTTTCTGAGATACTGAATTTGGGGTTTTCATTAGTTGTCAGTTATAATCATCAAAATTAAAAGAAACAAACATTTGAAATATATCAGTCTGTGTGTAATGAATGAATATAATATACAAGTTTCACTTTTTGAATGGAATTACTGAAATAAATCAACTTTTTCATCATATTCTAATTTTATGACCAGCACCTGTATATAAGGTGGATGAAGCCGTACATCAGGATCACACTGAAGCTTTTCAGAGTAGCAACAACATTAAAACCACTGCCAGGCAAACACAAGAAGCTTAATTTGTTTCATAACAACAGCATCAGAGAGAGACTGAGCAGTGTGATTGAGGCTGAGGGTCATAAAAATGCTTTTTGTTGGTAGCTCACAGCACCGTGGTCCAGGGCCTGAACTCAGGCCAGGACAGGAACCTTTCTGTGTGGGGTCTGCACACTCTCTTTGTTCCACTAAGGTACAAGCAGATTTAAATGTTCTACTCAGTTTGATCTTTTTTTCTGTATTCTCGGACTCTTGGAGAGCAGCTTTGCATGATTCACAGTTCATAAGAATCCTTCTCTGCTACTGGGGCTTGGTGCATCCTTTTTAGTTCAAACAAGCTGTTTTTGCTCCTCCCCTGAAAGACACCACACTAATAGTAGGTGGGTGGGGCTTCAGTGTTCCTGAGTGACCATATTCAGGGGTATCCTCTTCTCTGAATGACATCATAGAGATCCCAGTGTATAAAAACCTGTGATAATCAGAGTGTGGGAGCAGCCTGGGATTACTGCACACACACACTGAGCTCAGCAGGAGAAACTCTGCTCATGTTTAATATGAACATCCAGCACTGGCACAACAGACAGGAAACAAGGCCCACTTCAAACACTAGCTGCAAAATCATACATCACAATTTATTAATGAGAGTTTCAATTAACAGTTTTTACGTGCTAGTCAAGAGTGAAAAACGCTGCATGTTTGAGCTGAGGTTACTCTGGGTGAGATAACCTCCAGTGTTTTCAGACTGAGGCCGTCGTCCCCATAAAATTAGAGTTTTTTGGACACAGTAAAAGCCATTTTTGCTTCCACAGGGAACTTCCTGTGGAGCTGCCTCTGTGGACTCTGAGTCCCGTGTTTGTACAGATATGAATAAAACTGTTGGGGGTCGTGCAGCTCGCTGCAGGCCGAGCTGCTGAAAGTGCAGGATTTCCTGTGGTTCAGGCACACAGTGACCTGGCAGTATTTAAGTAATTGCTCAGTAGTAGATTGCCAAATCCTTTAGCTAATAGATCAGGGCGCTTGGTACTGACCGAAGCCATTTAGCATGCATGCTAATGTGCTGGGCTTTAAGTATTCTGTCCAGTAACTGGCTCATAGGAGCACCTAATCACAGAGGTGCTTGGAGTTCAGCCTGCTAAATTACACATTTAACACCGACATTGGTATTTAGCATGCAGTCAATAAATGGCTAATTTACCAGTCTGACTAATGACTGATGTGTTTAGCATGCCGGCTAATGAGCGAGGTATTTAGCATGCGGGCTAATGAGTGAGCTGGAGGCTGATTGGTCTGGCTCCACAGAGAGACACCACTGTTTACTCATCTCATTCTCAGCTGCCTGTCACACAGGCGCACACGGCCGTTGTGTGCGAGCGTGGCGAGCGTGAGCAGAGGATGCATATGAATGTGGACAGTGTGTCTGAGAGTGGGGGAATGAGCGGGAATATGAGCGTTTGTGGAGGACGGCTCGGGAAAAACAAAGATGCTCAGTCACGGAACCGTGCTGTCACGCCACACTGAGCTCTCTCCTCTTCCTCGCCAGCTAAACGACTGCAGCCACATAAGAAAGAGGCTTTTGCTCAGATTGAACCCACACCTAACGAGAAACCGTGAGAAAAACTTCGGGGCTGCTGGCACCTTTAATAGCATTTTAATTAGATTTGATTTCAACAATTTCAAAAGCATAAAGGGGATAAATCAGCTATTTTTCTAAGTTAATTTTCCACAGATTTTCTTGTTCTATAAATGAAGTGCTTGCCTTAAGAGTAGAATCATAGATGGACGGGTTCATATTTAGAGCCTTTCATACAGCATGCCTCACTGACACCAGCAGTGCTGACAGTCACACTGTGATGAACGCATAGTGAAACTCGGGGTTCAGTATCTTTGGCATGCAGACTGTAGCAGCCAGGGATCAAACCACCAACCTTCCAATTACTAGATGACCTGCTCTACCTCCTGAGCCATAGCCACCCATAGGGAAGGCCATTTTCACCTCTCTCTAAAGTTCAGAGTTCAGAGTCATGCTCTGTTACTTTGGTGAACAAGGTCTGTTGAGGGCACTGCTGCCTCGCAGCAAGAAGGTCCTGGGTTTGAGTCCATCATCTTGCTGGGGTCTCTCTGTGTGGAGTTTGCATGTTCTTCCTGTGTCTGTGAGGGTTCTCCAGGTGCTCTCGGTTTCCTCCCACTCCAAAGACATGCAGTCAGTGGGTTTAGGTTACCTGGTGACTCTAAATTGCTCACAGGTGTGAATGGTTGTCTGTCTCTCTGTGCTGGTGACCTGTGCCTGCCTCTCGTGCTATGGCAGTGGAAGAGGATGGATGTGTGTGCGGGGCCACACTCCCAAACCACAATGACGCCCTGTAAAAACACGTCTTTAAAGTCCAGTACATGCACGGAGAGCTAATGCACAGCCATGCTGGATGGCAGTCACTGACCTGAGTATAAACATGTGTAACTGACTGAAACGACAGTTTGGTGTCACAGCAGAAACTGTCCGTTTGTGTACGTGGACACTTTGTGCTCACATTCAGCACAACTGTTTCAGGTCTCATTGGGTGGTCTCGAGAAGCTTCAGCAGGGACACAATGAAGAAAACCAAGGTCTAATAAAGTGGCAGCTCTTTCTACTTTGATTTCCTAAACTTAAACCAAACCCAGAGTCGTACTCCAGCACGTGCAAAGGAGCAAACTTTACACCCTCAGATTACTCAAATGCACACAGTGCTGTGGTCCTGCAAAGCTGCAGTCACTTCAGGGAAACACAGCACGACTGGGTGCAGTGGACTTTGAAAAGGTGGCTTCAGGGACTGAATGGGGCCAAGTTGGCAGTTACGTGCCATCAGTCTGTGATAATTAATAGGGATAAATCAGCAGGAATCACCAAAGTGCTGCCGTCTACATGGTGGGGTTTTTTCTCTGTACCAAAAAGACTCCAAAACTATGAACAAATCAAATATTGCACCAATACCTAAATCTGGCCTTATTTGTACTGCATGTTTCCAATGCAAGAAGAAATCAAACGTGATGCATTAGACGATAAAAACATTGAAGTTCTCTAATGCCTTACTCTCCTTTCACACAGCCTGTGCAAGCAAACCAACTGAAACTGCAACATGCAAAGTCAAGCTGAGACAGGTGGGTTTCTGCCCACATTTATAATGCAGAGGAGTTATTGCACATGGCAGGAATCAGTATAGATCAGTCCCACAGTCTTCAAACGCTGGACTTTTTGCGTCAATGAATGAATGTAAAGATCGAAACAGCACACTGGAAGCTGCAGCTTCACTGACTGAAGACAGTGTTTAGTGGACCTGGACAGGCAGAGCTCTTTAGAAGCTTAATTATTTATGAGTAGATGGTCCGGCTTTAATGGCACACAGCTGCACCGGACACACGGATTGGTATCCATTATCTGAAAGCAGAGAAAGTTAAGAAGGAGCGTTCCTGTGTTTATCGGCTGCTTTTGGATACTGCTGAGTGCACAACTTTCCCAATCGAAATCTAGTGTGTGTGTGTGTGTGTGTGTGTGTGTGAGTTTCTGTTTTCGGCAGTGCCGGCTGATAGATTTTAGTCGACCTCTGAGGATGTAGGCGTATTGAGCAGCAACACTTCACAGCATACACACACAGAGCGAACTCAGTAAAGACGGCAAACACTCAGAGAACAACACAAAGCTTGAGGCAGTAAGTCTTTGTGGTGTCTTAATAACAAGAGGAGCAGTGTTGGATTTTGCAGTCTAATAATACTAATAATAATCTCCCACATCTCTTTAGCTCAGCCCCTTGTCTTTGCTGCTGCACAGTAAAAGTTTGGCCCTGCAAACTGCAGAAAAACACAGACAGCTTTCTGTGTTTGAAAAGTCAAGCTAATGTCAATGTCAGTTTTATTTCTATAGCACATTTAAAAGCAGCAGAGTTGACCAAAGTGCTTCACAAGTTCACTGCAAAATAAGCAAGATAGAATCTATAAGGTTCAGTTCAATTCAATTTTATTTATATAACGCCAAATCACAACAAACAGTCGCCTCAATGCACTTTGTATTGTGGGTAAAGACCCTACAATAACACAGAGAAAACCCAACAGTTAAAACGACCCCCTATGAGCAAGCACTTGGCGACAGTGGGAAAGAAAAACTCCCTTTTAACAGGAAGTAACCTCCAGCAGAACCAGGCTCAGGGAGGGGCAGTCATCTGCTGAGGGGAGAGAGACAGGACAAAAGACATGCTGTGGAAGAGAGACAGAGATTAATAATAATGATTAAATACAGAGTGAAGTATAAACAAGTAAATAAAGGTGAGATAAGATGGGGCCTGATTATTCAAGACCTTGTATGTGAGGAGAAGGATTTTAAATTCTACTCTAGATTTAACAGGGAGCCAATGAAGAGAAGCCAATATGGGAGAAATCTGCTCTCTCTTTCTAGTCCCTGTCAGTACTCTAGCTGCAGCATTTTGGATCAGCTGAAGGCTTTTCAGGGAGCTGCTATAAGACAATAAAATAAATAGAGGAAAACATAAGACATGAAAACAAACAAATATAAACCAAATGCAAACCTGCTAAAACTGGAGTGATGTGATCATGCTTTCTGGTACCTGTTAAAAGCATTTTGGACTAACTGCAAACGATGGACAGATGATCGTTCAAGACCTGAATACAGAGAATTACAGTAGTCCAATCTACAGGTGATGAAAGCATGAATAAGTTTTTCAAGGTCCTTTGGAGGAAGGTAGGATTTTGCTTTGGCAATTAGTCGTAACTGATAAAAACTGCTCTTTACAACTGTGTTTACTTGCTTCTCAAGTTTAAGGGAACTATCAAAAAACACTTTCTAGGATTTATTCATATGTATACTATTGTATAGTTTTAACTTCCTGTGTAAAACCAGCCGCTCTGCCGAGTCACTCATGCATGTTTTTTTCCCCTTTCATGTGACCGTGCAGGGGAAACCCTGGACTAACATGTATGAAGGCTGAAATACCCCATAAAGCTGCTCCAAAAACTGTCACAGATTAACTCTGTGAGGCTGCATTTAAGACATAAGTGTTTAAAGTTTCAGAGCATGTGTAGCGCCATCTTGTGCCAGTCCAGATATGATGTCACTGGGTCGGTTACCCATAATAGACTTACATTACTTTATGTTAGCTAACTTGTCTCCAGTCCTGTCTCTCTCCCCTCAGTCCCAGCCAGTCACAGCAGGTGACTGCCCCTCCCTGAACCTGGTTCTTCTGGAGGTTTCTTCCTGTTAAAAGGGAGTTTTTCCTTCCCACTGTCACCAAGTGCTTGCTCATAGGGGGTCGTTTTGATTGTTGGGTTTTCTCTGTAATAATTGTAAGGTCTTTACCTTGAGTTATTTATTCTGTCACTGGTTAGCTTATAACTGGTGATAGAAACAACCAGCCAACCAACCAACCCACCAACCCAGTGACATCACGGTCTGCTCTGGGCAAGCTGGCACTTCACATGCTCTGAAAATGCCCTTCTTAATGCAGCTTCCCAGACAGAGTTAATCTGTGCCTTCATACATGTTTCATGTCCACTTAGCAGGTTGATAACCAGCTTACTGTGACTGCCAGGGTAAGAGAATCCAGGAACATGGGAGAGATCTCCCGGGTATGTTGTACTTGCTTCATAGTTCAGGCCTATGTAGGTAACCTGAGGGTTACGCCTGGGCTTACTGGGGTATATCACCATGGTAACTGATGCTGCAGGTTAGGGTCGAACTTCATCTTGAGAAAAGTTTTAGTCAGCTCAGGCATGGTGTTTAGGTGTGAAGTCTCAGACTGCTTCACATTATATTTGTGTAACAGGTGTTATGTTTGTGTGTATTACTACAAACAGGCCAATCACAGTCATTGAGGTCTTTGCAGACATGATGTGTAGTTACCAGTTTGTGAAGGCAGCACTATAAATCTAATCTAAACCAAAGCTCACTCCAAACTCAACCTTCACTGTAAATCTTGTTGCCTTTGGTTCCCGCAGTGCCACTGAGCAAACAGAATTATGTCCCCACAACATGAGTAACACACGTACACACTCAGTGAGTAATTACAGTGATTAGGCCTGAAATGATTCTCACGTTCTTGTTTGGCGGCGCTCAGCTCGCTGTGTGTTTACTCATTAAGCAGAAAGAAAAGCACCCCCCCCCCCAGTACATTACAAACACTCACACTCGACAGGAATAGTAATGACAGCATTTGAGGCTCGCACTAATCGATTATTGGCCACGTAAAACATTTGTCGTCCGGTAACTCTGGAGGGGAAGGCAGGAGATTGAATAATCAACCTGCAGGTTTCCTGTGACCGTCCAATCGTATCATCAGCAGCATCTCATCCCAGCAGGTGTCTGTGTGCGCCCACGGGTCTTCAGTGCTGCGGAGCTGCAGCCTATCCCAAACTGAAACTGGAATTCCAACCACATTCAAAGCTCATCGGCTTTTTTAATAATTTAAGCTGAAATCCAGCCTTGGAACAGCCTCTCTCAGCAGTGTGTCATGAGTTCAGTAACTGTGTTTAGATCAGGTTCATATTTAAAAAATATCCACAGAGGCCACATGGAAATATTCTTGGCAAATGAATTAATAAACTAGGAAATAAATGAATAAATCCTGTGTGGGGATTCGACTTCCTCTGACCTTAGCTGCACTTTACTAAGCTGCCCTCAACGTTGATGTCTGCTTGGGTTGAGAAGTTTACCAATCCATGCAAATTATGTGTTAATCAGAGTTCTTAAACCAAACACGCTGATTTTTACGTGCATATTTTTGCTCCATGACCTCCAGATAAAAACGTTTGTTCAGTTTTCTACTCAGAGTTTAGTTGTTCAATGTCACAGAGGTTTCAGTTTCCTGTAGTAGAGCTTATCTCTCTGAAAACTGAAGCTACACTAACATTAGAGCCCGGACAGGAAGAGACATCATGACCTCGCCTCTCTGATGACTTCATGTGGCCCGACTCTTGAAGGGGTACTCGCAGTGCTTTATTACTCTGACGGAGCACTCAAAGCTTTCTCCTGTGAGCCTCATTCACACACACTCTGATGGTTGTAACTCGAGGTTCAGTATCCTGTCCAGCATGCAGGTGAGAGGAGTCAACAATGGACCTTCCATTGGTACGGCCCTCCACACCGGGAATTCTTCAGTTGTTACAGGACTTTTCTTATTGCATGTTCATTATGTGGACTAATGGGTGCCACAGGTGGGCCATCAGCTGCTGAGGATGAAGACCTTTCAGCTTCAGCCTCAGACTGTTTTATCTGAGGGCTGGGAGTTCAGCTGCTGTTTAGATGGCCATTAACTGTGTGAATGATTGCTAATTAGATATGTTTTTATGCAGCAGCTGTTGGAGAGATGACAGGACACACAGTGAAGAGGCAGTGAGTTGATGCTGGAGCACTTGAGATGAACCATTTGACAGAAAATAGAAGATGTGTGGTGAAGATGGCAGAGGCTTTGAGAGGGTGGACACGCTCTCCTCTCCTGTCAGTAATAATTAAAGAGGGGGAGTGAAAGGCGAGAGGAGCATCAGGGAGGAGTGCAACTAAGCACTTTAAGATTCTTCAAAATCAGCGTGTTACACACACACACACACACACACACAGAGGCTGGACATGAAGCAGGCAAAATGCACCCATGCAGCTTTGCACAGGAGCTGCAGTGCAGCGCATCAGACCAGCTGCTTTCAGAGTTCTCATTCTGCCATCATATCTCCTCATCATCACTGTGTCATCGGTGCAGGTGGTAAAGAGTCGAGTCAGGCCGGTTTAAAGCAGCTTCACATAATGCCATCATCGTGATCCACACTCGAGCCTTTCAGCACACTCAAAAGGCTCGAGTATGTCCGTCCATCCATCCATCCATCCGTCCATCCATCCATCCATCATCCATCCATTCATCCATTCATCCATTCATCCATCCATCCATCAACACACCCATCCATCCACCCATCCATCCATCCATCCATCAACACACCCATCCACCCATCCATCCATCCATTCATCCATCCGTCCATCCATCCATCCATCCATCAACACACCCATCCACCCATCCATCCATTCATCCATCCATCCATCCATCCATCCATCCATCAACACACCCATCCACCCATCCATCCGTCCATCCACCCATCCATCCACTCCACTCCATCCATCCGTCCATCCATCAATCCATCCATCCATCCATCCACCCATCCATCAACACACCCATCCATCCATCCATCCATCAACACACCCATCCACCCATCCAGCCACCCCTCCATCCATCAACACACCCATCCATCCATCCGTCCATCCATCCATCCATCCATCCATCCATCCATCCATCCATCAACACACCCATCCATCCATCCGTCCATCCATCCATCCATCAACACACCCATCCATCCACCCCTCCATCCATCAACACACCCATCCACCCATCCATCCATCCATCCATCCATCAACACACCCATCCATCCATCCATCCATCCATCCACCCATCCGTCATCCATCCATCCATCAATCCATCCCTCCAACCATCCATCCATCCATCCGTCATCCATCCATCATCCATCCCTCCAACCATCCATCCATCAATCCATCCATCCATCCATCCATGTGTCTGTCCATCCATGCATCCATCCATGCGTCCATCCATGCATCCATCCATGCATCCGTCCATGCATCCGTCCGCACCTGTGAGTGGCTTATAAACTAGTTTATAAACTATATAAAAGTGCTGCAGATGTGTATTCATGAAGCACCAGTCTCAGTCTGCATGTCCTGAACTTATTTTTCTCCATTTTTGCACTGTGAGAGTTTCACTGTGTGTCACTGCAAAGGTAACAACACAACAAGCTGCTGCTTTGGAGGGCATTATGGGTAGTAAAGTTCTATTAATATAGCAGTGGGCAGTTGTTCTCCATACTGTGTTTGTAATGACTACTTTACAATAAATTTCAAATGAAATGTGTAGCCCTCCATATACTCAGTGTTTCCTAACTTACTGAATTATTCTTTTAAAACCTTTACAGCTCAGACATCATTCAAAATAAAATTTAAAAAAACACTGCTGTGCACAACACATTAATGCACACACACACACACACACACACACACACACACACACACACACCTATTTCAATTTAAATGTGACGTAGCTGAAAAAATGAGGGTTTAAGAAAGTGGATTGCAGTGAGTGCTCGTCTGCGTGGAGCCAGCGCTTCATTGGGTTTTAATTTCTTTGTGTGTGACTGTGTGCTAAGCAAAATATTTAATATTCAGAGATCACCAACTGAGAGCTGTTTGTGCTGGGGGCTGGGGGCAGACTCATTACATGGTGGAGTTTGTACTGGAGGTGTGCGCAGTTCTTCTATTTCACTGTTTTAAGGTAAACATCCTGCTAAGTGCCAGTGACGACAAGATTTATATTATGTATTTAGTTATTGTTTAGTATTTAATAATTATTTGAATGTTCAGAAGTCCGAGTGCTTGTGCGACAATCACAGCAGGGAAAAAGCGACTTTGGTCATTAAGACGACAAAACACAGCGACAAGACAGAGACAGCTTTCAGTCTGCTCTCAGCTTTGGAGTGAATGGAGGTCAAGTTGGGATAATTCTGTGATTAACTGTGAGAAATCTGTGCCTACACACAAACTCATATTAACGTCTTACATTCAGAGTCCAGTCAGAACCTCACAGCTCAGTAAGGAGACATGATTTGGGAAAGTTGAACATTTATTGACATACAGAATTCAGTGAATCTATTTGGTGGTCAGACTCCGATGGCCTATCGGAGCAGAACAGATTCCCAGCGATGATGGGAATTAGAGCAGGATCCCCGGAGTCTAGACACCGGTGGTGGTGGTGAAGAGAAAGATGGAGGCTTGGATGGTGCACTGAGAGATTTGGACGAGGTGGGTTGCATGAATGAGTCTGCAAGGAAGAATGACAGGTAAGCAGTGAGATTTAAATATGCAAAGTGGAGGCTGATTGACTTGAAGTACGTGAGCAGAGAGATGATTGGACGAGAGTGATGATGTCAGCTTTGAGTCTGACAGCATGGAAAAGCAGAAGTGATGTGAAGAAGAATTACTCCACAAACAGTGATGTAATTTCTGCAGGACGATGATTTAACTGCAGAACGATACAGGCACTCAGCACTCTGGAACCGGTATACAGCCAGCTGAGACTCCTGTTGCAGACTTGACTGCAACACTTACACTCACACACAAACACACACACACACACCTACACACAGGCACACACAGACTCTCACACACATACACACTCACACACACATTTACACTCACACACAAACACACTCACACTCACTCACTCACACACACACACTGACTCTCTCACACACACACACACACACTGATTATTGCAAACCTTCGCCAGTCTGTCTGAGAGTGGTTGCAGTCAGTCTGCAACTGGTTGGAGAACGGTCGCCTCCCAGCACTAAATGACAAAGCAATGAATGAAGTGGGAGTTGATGCAATGTTATTTTGCTCAAAGGCGTGAGAGAGTCACATCTGAGCTAACTGAAAAAGTGTTGAACACAAGTCTAATGACACACAGCTGCAGTCCCAGGAAACGCTGCTTCACTGCAAAGTTTCCTGCTTTTTTACAGCAGTTTGTTGAAGAAAGCAGGGATTTACCCTTTGTCGAGCTAGAGCAGGCACAAAGAACACTCACACAGGAAATACACTTGGAAACTCTCTGAGCAGGACAGAAAAATCATTTGCAGGAAGCTATGTTGTGTTGATCCTCTGTGAATATTTACAGGAGTCGATACGTGCAGTGGGATTTGCCAGCAGCAGAAATTGGGTCTTGGTAATATTGTACAGGCATTCACTGGACGTGCGCGCAGCGTAGCAGGTGTGTGTAGACCTTCACTAAGCAGTGTGTGAGTGTGTGGGTGTGTGCAGGCTGAAGTCAGCTGCTCGTTTACCTGAACACACACACACACACACACACACACACACACACACACACTCTCACACACACTGTGTGACTCCCCATTAACATATGATCCTACTTCCTCAGCTCCTGACACACTGTCCTGGTTTCAAGGTGGCTCATCATTCACGAACACGTCGCTGATAATTAACCTTCAGGTACAGACAGTCGCTGTGTTATCATTAACCGTATGGCTGAGCAGAAAATTTAAATGAGGACGTGCATTAAAATGATGTCGGCGCTCCGTGACCGCTCATTACGCCGCTGTTTTAATCTTAAGGTCACTGCATTTATTTGTTGGCGTTGCTTTAAGGCTGTTGTGCATCTGCCTTTGAACGGAGGCTCGATGTTTTCCATCGGCAGAGCGAGCAGTGTTACTCTGTTTGGAGGAAGTGGTGTGAGAAATGGCAGGAATGACGATTAGAATAAGTAAAGCTGTTTGTTAGAGAGCTGCAGAACGAGGACAGGCTGTTGACAAGGTCCAGGGCTGAGCCGGTACAATGGTTCACCGACGTCTGCTGTTGAGACGGGCACAGGTTTCCTCACAGCTTCAGACTTTAGCTCAGTTCAGTTTGATTTATGTAGCTCCTAATCACAGCACTGCTCTAATAAGACTGAGCTCATTATTAGAAACTCTGGTTTCTAATAATGAGCTCAGTGTATGCACAGTAACCCCTGTGAGCCCAAAGCTCAGGCTGCTCTGAACACTCAGTTTTTGGATCTGTATGATGTCACAGAGAGCGGTCATCTCAGGAACTGTATCCCCTCCCAGAATCATGCAAAGCTTCTCTAGAATAAACACCACAGTGGTGGAGTTGCTACAAGTCCAGATCTGATGGCAGATGGATTCAAATATGTGAGCGTTTCCTCCTGTGGTTACTGGAACGTGGTATCCGGTCGGGCTGACCTTTCCTTTGCTGTTTCTTTGTAAAAATGTATTTTTTAGGATGCACAAAGCAGCTCCTGCCAGTAATTGCAGACACACAGCAGTACTTTGGCCGATACCTCTGCTTTTTCTTTCCTTTCATCTCCTCTCAGCACCAGTCTGTGGGCAGAAATAGACACCGGCACTCATATCCAACATTTATTTACAGGAGCTGCTCTGATAAGAAATCCTTCCTGCACGGGAGTCAGCATTTCTCTTATTTCCTCGTAAACACAGCAAACATCTGGTGTCAAAGCGTCAGCACATGAAAAGAGATCAGAACCTGGCAGGTGTGGCGCGGGATGCTTCTCTCTGTTTATTTGCTGCAGCAGTTGTCTGCGGCAGCCTGGTTTGTGTCTCTGAAAGTATTATTTTGCTCTGTGAGAGTAAATTAGCTGAAACTCAGCGGGATATGATGATCTCAGCTCTGTAACTACAGGCAGGAGCTGTGCCAGGGAGTGGGGGGGGGGGCTGCTAAATGCCAGACAAATGCTCATGGGTGGCAAACCATTGCAGGGAGGGAGAATGGAGGGCAGTGTTGATGCAGGGCTGTAGTAAATCAGCAGCTGAGCTTCTTGGCGTGCCGACCTATGACACAAAGATTAAAGGCAAAGCAGCAGAAGAGCAGGAGCTGGTGGTTTGGAGATCCTGCCTCAGAAATGTCACGCTGCATCTGAATGCCGTGTGAACGAGCCGCTCTCTGCTGAGTGTTTACCCGCAGGATGAAAGGACGTGTTGACTGCCGTAATCCTCAGTCCACTTCCTGTTAAAGGGAAAACCAAAACAGCCTCTCTGATCAGCGGTGGCGGCGCTAAGATCGTGTGTCAACATCACGCTCGGTGTTTTGTGGACTCGCTGTGACGGGTTGTGTTCACACTGAAGTCAGAGCACGGTTCAGTGTTTCAGTCACGATGACACTGAGCGTCAGCCTGCTGCGGATGGAGGGTGCACATGTGATCCTCGGGGTTTTCGGTCAGAAGGTGGCATCACTGCACAGAGCTGATGGTCTCCTCCTGCACCTCGCACAGCTTCCACTGCTACAGCTTCACGTGACGTCACCTTAATGAGCAGCCGCTGAACCCGAAGGTGGTGCATCAGGAGTGTGACTGGGAGCCCGTCTTCCAGGGAGGGAACTTCTTTCTGAGCTCATTATGAACTTCTTGTCATTATAAAATGTGTGAGGAAACTGAACAAGATTCCAGAATTCCATGAAGGACAAAAACAGGAGCGAAGCTGCTTTTACCAAATCTCTGATCACAAAATGATTCCACTGCAATAAACTGCCAAAGTATACAATGTTAAAGAAACACATATCTCCTCTCTCCTCACCGAGTTCAGCCACATGCCAGACAAGTGAAGCTGATATTTCAGAGCATCTCACAGTTACAGGTTACAGGGTTATGGCGCCTTTTTGAGCTATTTTAAATGTTCCCACAGCTGCAAAGCAGATCTTTGTTCACATTAAGTTTAATGAAATCGGCCCCACAGTGATGACTTCACTGGAACTGGTTGTTGGTTAAAGTATGACAGAGTCACCAGTTCAGGGTTTGGAGTGTCTCAGTAAACACAGTTTTGTTTGTGCAGATTGTTATTGAAGTGTTTTTGCAGAGATGATGGAAACCATCACACACCTGGACAGGTGGACACAGCAGGAGCTCCTGCAGGTCAGAATCACATTTGATGAGGAAATAAATGAATCCAGCAGCTTTGGTGCACTGTGCTGGAGCCACCAGTGAGCTCATATCTCAGCATGACAAAGACACACACACACACACACACACACACACACCTTTAGAGATGCGTTTATCATGACAGGAGTAAATCCTGCTCCCAGCAGAGCTTCAACAACAGGATCTGGGCCAAAAACAAAGAAGCAATGAACAAACTGTAGCTGGTTAATTTCCTGTTAGTAATGCATTAATAAACTTATCACTTCAGCTTTAGCTTCAGCCCAGTTGGTGTCCACGTGTGCAGTGAGCAGAAGGACGTGACCTTCATGAAGCTTCATACGCACAGAGAAGCCCTGATAGCACTCCTATAGTCCGGGCTTCCTTCATGTTTGCTGCATCCTGACAGTGAAAATATTATTACATCTCATCCTTTGTGATGCTAAAAAGGTTTAAATGTGTCTCAAATGCTGCAGAACAACCAGCAGCAGTAATGGGAACAGATGCTGGTGGCACGCTGACAGCCAAACACGTTTCAGATGAAAACAAAGGCGCTCACATAATTACAACCCACCCGCTGCTCCGGCGCCTGTCATGTTGTATGTTTTGTGTGGGAGAGAGCAGGCGGCTTAAACCTCAGGTATAAATATAGAGGAGCAGCTAATGCACGCAGCACCATGCAATGCTCCATGTTCCCCAGAAAGCATCAGCGATTTCCTTCCATCCTTAAAAACAGCAGATTCAAACAGAGAGCAAATTTGTTCCAGTTAATTTGATCAAACTGGAAAACACGTTTCAGGAACGCTCCAATCATCTGCAGTCATTCCTGTGATCCTCAGCTCGATGCAACTCCGATACAACATCCAGCTGCTCCTGTACCTTCCCACTGATGCTGATGGTGGGCCTCAGTCACACCGGCCTAGACTGGTTGATGACTGCCTGGCAACCACCAGTTGCTATGGAACATGTGTATTCCCAGACCAGTTGCAGTTTGGTTCCTGGAGGCTGCTGTAAAGCCCCAGTCGTGCAGTCAGAGACTTTTTCAAGTTTTCCTGCTGCTGGAAGAGTAAATGTGACTGTCTGCAGACACGACGGTGTAACTACAGGCAGCTGCAGCAATCTGCTGGTGACCACAGCGATCGCAGTGACGTTTCTGCTGCAGCATCCTCTTTGAGAGTTTCACTTAGCGACAGCCAGAAACCACTGGGAGTAATGGGGGGGGGGTTGGTTAGGTTTAGGCAGGAAAATCTAAACGTGGCTCAGAATTAGAAAAAGGTTCAAATGCAGCAGCTGCATCTCCTCCAACAAACTCTCCATCAACAGACATGCAGCAGACGTCACAGTCATGCTGAGTGTCAGGAGAAAACAGAACTCGTTTTTGTTTGTACCTGTTTGGCCCAGAGACCGCGCTGCACACCTGAAAATCTGCTCTGCACTGAGTCAAATTTGACTTGAACACAGAGCAGCCATCCCCGATGGCCCCCCGAGCAGCGCCCAGGTGGAAAACACGAAGAGAGCAGTGTTTATAAAAGCAAGCAGTAACCTGTAACCACATTTTTATTCATTACATCAAAGTGAAAGTTACACACAGGAAGTAACTTCATCTGGAAGAAATCTGCAGAATAACTGGGAGAAAATGACAGCCATTAAAGGCCCTTCTACAGATCTGCAAGCAGCTTTGCAACCCACCTCCACTCAAGCTCCTCCTTCCTTGCAGGGAGACTCAGGCAGTGTCATGTGTGTTGTGCTGTGTTGTGTATATGTGCTGCTTGCTGCTATCCTACTATGACAGGGCTGCGAGCTTTGGCATGTCTGCTCATCCAGCTTTCACTGTGTGCACGTGAGTAGGCAGGGAGGTCCAAATATAGATTATTGCAGATGAAAATCATATTTTGATCATGCGGTTTGACAACACTAACTCTGATCCTGCTGAGAGGAGGCTCAGTGGGTTACTGTTTGGACAGATACCACATCCATCTCCTCGCTACGCACAGCTTCATCTTCTGGGGCCCTCAGAGGTAACGGTCCGGATCCAGGGGGCTGCTGTTTGTGTGCTTCACTCTCTTTCACCTTTTTTTTTGCTCTCATTTTTCTTTCATTTTCACTCACAGGGAAGGATTAGGTTGGAAAAACAACTCGGTTAATTTCAGGAAGCACAGCGCGTCACAGCAGTTGAAATGTTGCACATTGAAATGATGTGTTAGGAGTGACAAACCAGCCTCACAAATACTGAGACTCAAGAATGGAAACACACATGAAAGCTGGATGAACTCAGGTTCCAGCCTTCCACTGCACAGCTGCGTGCGAGCAGCTGATCGTAAACGATGGTTGGTTTGAGAAGGTTGTGTAAATGCTGCTAAGAGAGGAGTGAGATGAGGCAGGCTGTCTTATTCCATAAAAACAAACAAAGTGAAAGCATAAGATAAGTCGGAAATATTCAAAATGTGTCTTGGTTTTTGGAAAGCTGCTTTAAGGACTCTGATTAAGAAAAATCCCCACATTTACTGAGCAACGGCTGCAGAAACCATAAGGTAAAGATGAAGGAGCACCATGAGCCTCCTGTGGCTCATGATGCAGTAGGCATGAGGAGGTTAAATGAGCGTCGAGCTTTAGCAGATCTCAGGTCTTAGCGGAGCATCTTCCACAGGTGGAGAGCATAAAAGCTCCACTTCACCTTCAGCAAACCTCTCCTGGATGACCCGACGGGTCGGGCTGCCTCTTCATGCAGAAGAGGGGGCGGTTTCTGTGAGTGCCTTTAAAAAGGGTGAAAGGATTTAAAAATCTGTGCTTTGACACACAGTTATTTAAGGACAGATCCAATTTCCTGGTATGTTTGAGGACTCTGGCAGCAGCAGTCTGGACGAGCTGCAGCTGTCTGAGTGATTTTTTACTCAGACCTGTGAAGACACAATTAAACCAGTCTCGCCTGCTGAAAATAAACGAGTCGACAAATTATTTCTGTATCTCGCCAAGACAGAAATCCTGTCACTCTCGCTCTGCTTTTAAAGGTGGGAACATGATTTGACTTCATGTGGATGTTAAATGAAAAAGTCTACCTGGATCTCTGATGTGCGGATTTTTGTATTGTGGATTCAAAGTTTTGACTTTGAATTTATTGTTTGGGCACAAGAACAATAATTTCATTTCTCTGTTGTGCCCAGGAGAGAGGCCTTCCTGATGAAAGCCTGGATAGGACCGAGAGTTAACCCTTACCCATCATATTTCATGCCTTCAGAGTGTGGCGGCCAAGAATTCCCTATACCGTCTATGCCAAACTTTGAAATACATTGCAATTCAGAATTAATAAATAGCCTAACATTAAAAAAATGGATGATTAATCCTTAATTATTGGTTCCACAATGCTTGATTTTAGAAAAGAATTGTTGCACAACATCAGGTCCTGTTCAACCGAAGGCATGGAAATGATTTAAATATATTTGATTTAAAGTGAAACTAGAAAGAACATTCTGGAGCTCTTTCATTTATTCTATAACCATCTATAACCATGGATAATCATTTTTTAACCATATTTAACCATCTGTAACCATCTCTAGCCATCTATAATTCAATTAAGTTCAATTCAATTTTATTTATATAGCGCCAAATCAGAACAAACAGTCGCCTCAAGGCGCTTTGTATTGTGGGTAAAGACCCTACAATAACACAGAGAAAGCCCAACAGTCAAAACGACCCCCTATGAGCAAGCACTTGGCGACGGTGGGAAAGAAAAACTCCCTTTTTTGTTTTTTCCCTTTTTTTTGGGCCTGTCATGTCCGGCAGTTTTTGCAATCAGAATGATGGTCCAAATGCGTTGCTGCTGCCAAACATATTTGCTTTTACAAGAAGAGCTCTATAAGTTTCTAAAGGCTATTCTTGTTAATGCTTATATTTTATTTTATTTACTCTTGCCAGACCTGACAGGCAGGAAGAAGAGGAAAGAAAGAAGTTTAAAAAAGGAGGGGAATAGAGAAAAGAAAAAATAACTCGATAGATGCACATACATACACACCTATGTATACATGCATATACACACACACACACACACACACACACACAGACTTGCTGTAGTTTTAGTTATATGTGTGTTCCTCTGTCATAGAACGTACTCAGTAATGAGGGCAAAAAGCCGCAACCACCCCCATCTGGATCCAG
The DNA here is from genome assembly GCA_024447675.2 of Pterophyllum scalare. Classification (NCBI taxonomy): domain Eukaryota; kingdom Metazoa; phylum Chordata; class Actinopteri; order Cichliformes; family Cichlidae; genus Pterophyllum; species Pterophyllum scalare. The sequence continues at coordinate 32,164 of JAMQGT020008882.1, read as the reverse complement.
AGGCAAGCAGGGATAGACCCAGGGGACCCAGGCCATCCACAGCCCACCAGGAGCTCAGAAGATCTGAGGCCACACATCCCTATGGCAACCATGCGCACCCCCCAGAGAAGGAAGGAGGGAGACCCTAGACAGAGTTCTCAAGGTCAACGGGCAAGAGCCCGGAGAGCCAGAGGCAATGAGCACCCCCGCCCCCCGGGAGGCCGGCCCCACCAGCATGAGCCCCAGGCACCCAGGAGCCGCCTGACACCCAGCAAAGCCCCTACCCCACGCCCAAGAGGCCCGAGCCACCTCAGGGCACAAATAACAAGGGAGCAGGCCAAAAGCCATGTCAAGACATCCAACCACACACCCCAGGACCCCCAGGCACCCACAACCCAGGGGTGGCAGTGACGATCAATGGGGAGCAGCAGGGAGCGGTAGGGAGGGGGAATCCTGCCCTCTGCAACCGTATCCACAAAGGCCAGTATGACTGTGTGAAAGCTATGGTGCTATTAAAATTGGAGAGACAGGTATAACATGAGCACTGAGAAACAGTACCCATCCACACCGCCCCCCAAGGCCCTCAATGTCTAGGATGTAAATAAAAGTGAGGGGCAGGCAGCAGTGAACAAATAAGTGGGGCCACCTCAGCAGCTCCACCCACTAACCACCACATGACACACCTGCCCCCCAAGGCCCTGTGTGCACTATGACATGTTGTGAGCTGGATGATGTAACTACTGTTAAAAAGGGGGGGAGGGGTGAGACACCATGCAGCACAGAGGGCAGAGCCAGGTTAAAGCCCTACTCACTGCAGTGCAGTGCAGTGCACCCCCCCCCCCAAAAAAAAGCCCCTACGTGTGTGTAATGTGTTGTTTGAGTGGGAGGAGGGGAAGGGTTCGGATACGTACAACCGGGAGGTAGAAAAATACTCCCGGAGGGGGAGAACCAGCTAGTGCTGGTTCACTAAACTCCCCAGTTCCCTACACCCAACCGCAGGGCAGGGAAGACAGGTCCAGAGCCTGAGGTGGCCACACCCCCAGGGCACCGCCACACCCAAGGCCAGCACCACCACCCACACCACAGACAAACACAAACATGCACACACACACACACACACACACAAAACTACATGAAACATCTCACCCACACCCACACAAAAGACAAAAGCAAGTATCCCAACCATATCTACATGCAAAAAACAGAGTGGTCCCGAGTCCAGGACCAACCGGTCACCAGTGGAAACCGCTGCCCCCTTATATGCCCCCCAGATGGAATGTGGGCACCCTAGAATCCCGGAATACCAGCCAGACATCCCGACACGGGTCACCCACCCCACTTGGGGGTGTGGCAGAGAGGGCCCAGACCCCACCAGCACAGGGAGGGGCCCAGCCGGGAAACGGGCAACTCCGAGCACCACAAAACTCCCTTTTAAGAGGAAGAAACCTCCAGCAGAACCAGGCTCAGGGAGGGGCAGTCATCTGCTGCGACCGGTTGGGGCTGAGTGGAGAGAGACAGGACAAAAGACATGCTGTGGAAGAGAGACAGAGATTAATAATAATGATTAAATACAGAGTGAAGTATAAACAAGTAAATAAAGGTGAATGAGAAGAAACAGTGCATTATGGGACTCCCCCCCCCCCACAGCAGCCTAGGCCTATAGCAGCATAACTAAGGGGTGGTTCAGGGTCATCTGATCCAGCCCTAACTATAAGCTTGATCAAAAAGGAAAGTTTTAGGCCTAATCTTGAAAAAAGAGACAGATGGTGCAGCAAACCTTTCATGATCATGATGGTTTTCAGGGCGCAGTGCTGCCCTTTTTACTGCTCTGAGATTCCTCCAGGATCCTGCAGAGACAGCCACCCGCTGCTCTCTGCAGGATCCTGGGCCAATGTGCTGGGAGCACAGACAGGTCCCCCTCAAACTCTGTGACCAGGGCCCCATAAAAGGTACCCACAGAGGTGGCTCGCACAGTTTCAGGGTTCCCTAAAAATCTCCATTTTCTTTGATTTGACCCAGTCTGGTGGATCTTACATCCATCTCAGTAAAAACAGAAAAGCCTCAATCTACACAAATTGTAGCACCTGTACAGCATTTTAAATATTTAAGTTTTTGTGTATTTTGGGTCACTTTGAGAAAAGTCATCAAACTTCAGGCTAAAGCTACAAAACTGAGGCTGTCTTTACTGCAGTCAAAGGTCAGAAAGGGTCAGCTTTGGGAGGGTTAAATAAATGTGGGTGCTTTGTGATTTTTAAATACAGAAACTTTCACTATTTCAGTGTTTAAGTCATATCTCCAACCCTGATGGAGGCCTGAAAATGGACCCATGAGGAACATCACCTGGACCTTTGTTCCCTCAGACTGCTGGAAGGAAAGCAGTGGAGGGTTTCTCCAGAGGAACTATCTCTGGAGAACTGGTTCCAGTTGCTCTGTTTGGTAGAAGGTACCCTGTGAGAGACAGATGGGTCATCCAATTACCTGCCAACCATACAGGTGTAGTCCTGGTGGTTTCCGTGGATGACTTCAGACACGGTTCTGTGGAATAAACTGGTTACTGGTTCTGTAGGCGTTCCTAAAGAAACATCTGGGTTAAAGGCAGACATGTTGCCCACACCTTCATAAACACATGCATGTGTTAGTAAGAGGATGGAAGCCTGTTTGGATCATTGGAACAACCTTTGAAACTGTTTCTTCGTGTCTGATTTAAACTGAAGCACCGGTACCTCCACCCACCACCCCATCACCCCTGATATCTGCATCTGAAATATTTGTTTTCCGTGTGGTGTAACTGCCGGGCTGAGTGATGATGTGAAGTCTCCAGAATGATGAAGCTCGTTTCCTGTTTGACTCAGTTCCTCTGCAGCACTTGCTTTGTGTTGTCTGTCGTCCTCGCCTCATTTTAGACGTGTGAACACAGCGCTCTGTGACAGTGGAACAGAAGCTTCGGCGGTAAAGCTCCAACAAAATGAGAAACATGAGAAACGATGTCAGTCGGGCTCACGCAGCCTCGGCTCAGAGTGGAAAATGATGGAAAGGCGAGGAAAACTATCACACAGGCTTTTTCAGAGTTCTCACAACAAGGAGAAATATGATGTGAAAATGATTTTTATGTGTAAGGTGTGTGAGAGTGCCTTTTTCTCTTTCTGTATCAAAATGATCCTGTTATGGGAATATACCAAGGAGACATGTCTGCATCACCTTTTTATATTACACCTGTAGTGCCTCACTAACTTCATGGTTTTTGGTCATTTTCTATAAATACATGGATGTAGCCTTTCTTTGATTTCTCCACGTGGTCTGGTTTTAATGTTTTGGCCATTTTGGATTTTGGACCATATTTGTAGAAGGTGGAGACCTGGTTATCAGTCTGCATGTACAGGAGCATCACACACACACAGACACCTGCTGATCAGGAACATCCAATCAAAATCCCAGGATCTCACTGGGCAAACTGGAGCTCCGCCTTCTTCGACATCTGTTAGTCCAATGAAGCCACAGCAGCCATATGATTGGTCAGATAATTGCATTAAAAATGCTCCAAAAGGCTCCAACAGCACCAACACTGTCCAGAGGTCCAATTCAGGGACTGCAGTTAGCTGAGGTGAAGCCTAGCAGACGGCTAGCAGCTACAGCCACCTGTTTCACCATCCACCTGTTAGTCAGAGAGGCCACACCCCTAATATTACAAACGGGTGAGTTTAAAAAACATCCTCCCCGTACAGCTGTTATGAAGGGGAAAATTATCCACAGAGCAGTTTCTGTCTCAGCTGTAAACAAGTTTATTTAACATGGAGTCTATGGGGACTGACTCACTGTGGCGCCTCTGCTGGGCACCAGAGGAACTGCAGGTTTTGGACCTGCAGAGGTTCAATGCAGTTCTCGTACTTGTGGAAAAGAACCTGGAAGTTTCAGCACTCCTCTCTGATCTTTCCTGCAGCCCCAACATGATGAAACAGGTGAACTCTGAAGGTCTGCAGGTGTATGTGTGTGTGTGTGTGTGTGTGTGTGTGTGTGTGTGTGTGTGTGCAGCAGCTGAACATCTTTCTGTTTCCTGTTCCTCAGGGGAGGAGTTTTACGAGACGTCGCCATACGAGCCTGATCCAGTTCTCTGAAGAGTTCAGACATGCCTCCATCATCTCAGGTAAAGCCTTCCTTTGTGTGTGTGTGTGTGTGTGTGTGTGTGTGTGTTTCTGACACACACTCATCGAGGTGGCAGTGAGTACTGATGGGAGGGGAGGGGGGGCTCAGCAGCTGATTAAGATGAAGAGAACAGCTCCGGCCGCTCGCTCCATCTGTGAATGCGTGAATGAATGCGTGTCTTTGTAATTACAGAAGTGTGTGTGTGTGTGTGTGTGTGTGTGTGTGTGTGTGTGTGTGTGAGCGGGTGTGCGAGCTGAAGCCCTCCTTTCATAAAAACCTATTTTCCTTCCAAAATTCGTTTGTGCCTCCACAGAATGGAGTCATTATTCAGAGGGCAGAGAGATAACCTTTGCTCCTTGTTTCATTACAGCCTGTCACATATCGTTGACATCCCAGATGGATCAGTGTGCTCAGGGCTGCAGCTAATTATTATATTTTCATTATTGATTAACCTACAGATTATTTTTAATGAAATTATGAAATATTTAGTCTATTAAATGTAAAAAAAACAAACCCATGTCTGAGCTGAGCTCTGCTGTCACGTTTCTGCTCGTTTGTCACTGACAGAGTGTCAGTCTCAGAGTTCAAGCTGTTCCCATGGTTGCGACAAACCAGCTGTTTTCAAATTGTTTTATATATTTATAATATGTGTGTTAATGTAGGAAGAGATCATTTATAACTATAAATCCACACATTTCAGAGATAAAAACCTCACAGTATAATGAAATACACTCACATATACTTGAATATGAATCTCTCCTCTTAGCAGTCAAATCACAGTTATCCTCACCTATATTATTATATTACAGTTTATTATTATATTACTATATTTATATTACCTGTACTTGCTTGCATTCAGTTGTATTGGATTGGGTTTATTTACAGTATATAGCTCCAAATCACATCAGTCACCTCAAGGTGCTTTGTATTGTGGGTAAAGACTCTACAATAATACAGAGAAAACCCAGACAGTCAAAACAACCCCCTATGAGCAAGCATTTGGCGACAGTGGGAAGGAAAAACTCCCTTTTAACAGGAAGAAGGCTCAGGGAGGGGCAGTCATCTGCCGCAATCGGTTGGGGCTGAGTGGAGAGAGACAGGACAAAAGACATGCTGTGGAAGAGAGGCAGAGATTAATAATAATGATTAAATACAGAGTGAAGTATAAACAGGTAAATAAGGTGAATGAGAAGAAACAGTGCATTATGGGACCCCCTCAGCAGCCTAGGCCTATAGCAGCATAACTAAGGGGTGGTTCAGGGTCACCTGATCCAGCCCTAACTATAAGCTTGATCATAAAGGAAAGTTTTAAGCCTAATCTTGAAAATAGAGAGAGGTGTCTGTCTCCTGAATCCAAACTAAAGATGAAACAGCAGCTTGTTGGTTCGGCTTCTACAAACTGCTCGCTTCATTTAAGGTGCTGAAAGATCCGTGTTTAAGCTCCTGGATACAGGGCTCCTGTCCGTCCAGGGGCAGGGCTCCTGTCCGTCCAGGTACAGGGCTCCTGTCCGTCCAGGTGCAGGGCACCTGTCCGTGACACACTGACTGAACACAGCTTCATCTTCAGGATTTTAGCATCTCAGTAAATCCACGCACATATGCGCTGATGTATCACAGCAACAGGCCCAGCTGCTCAATGCAGCGTCTGTAAGCTACGACAAAGACCCACTTCAGCTTTTAAGGCCACGTGACTTACGGTACCAACCACCTTCTGCTGCGTATGGCGGCGCTCTCTTACCTGCAGGGACTCTTGGGGTCCGGGCGATGCCGAAGCGCACGAACGGACGCAGTACAAAGGCTGTATGTACACAAAACACGGCGACAGCGGAGGATTTCAGGTTTCCAAAACTCTCCGACCTCACTGGGAAAAGGCCTTAAATTTATCACTAGTCGCTTTTGGGGAAAAAAGTCGCCAGCGGGGTCTGAAAAGCCGTTAAATCTAGCAACAAAGTCACTGAGTTGGGAACACTGCCATGCGGTGGCTTCCTGCATGATTAACGGCTGAAGCGGAGAGAGGCGGGGCGGAGGCAAACTGGGAGAAGACAAAGGTGAACTGGTGGAGCTACAAGTATGATTTTAATGCGACCTACACTATATCGACATAAACGACACTGTCTCATCTCATATCGCATATGAAAATATATCGAGATTTTTTACAAGCTTGATATATCGCCCAGCCCTACTGTAACACTATTCAAAACATCTGGAAAAGGCAGAGGATGCTGATCCCTGTGATGTAGATGGATTCAGAGTATTTTCCTCCTCAGTGTTGACGATGACTCTGTTTTCATCACCTCAGGATCCCTGCAGACCTCCTGCAGTGATCTTCTTTATCCAGCGTGCAATGAGCCAGCACCAAACACTAAAACACTGAGCAGGATCTGATCTTTTGGGATACAGTCGACGCCTATCAATGAAAGGATTTCATGAAAAGATGCACTTAAATGGAAGTGATGTATTAAAAGCATTTCCCCACTTTTCCTCACTCTGTTAGCAGGACTGCATTAAGCTGCTGCAGCTCCCTGAGTCGGCTTCACACGTGTTTCTGAGGAGTGTTTAAATGTCAGACGCCCCGAGCAATACATCGTCATTTACACTTTCTGTGTGTGTGTGTGTGTGTGTGTGTGTGTGTGTGTGTGTGTGGTCAAACAGCTGTGAAATAGACTCACAGCTCTGTAAATTGGCTTCTGCTCTCTCAGATTAACACAAGTACAAACACGGTCAAAGCAGGAGAGCTGCAACCAACGCAACTTCAAAAGCTTTCTGTGCCAACACACACACACACACACAGACACACACACACACACACACACACACAGGGAGGGAGGGAGAGCGCCGGTGCAGGTGTTGTGTAACGTTTCACTTATTTCCAATATCCAACCTCTAACACGCCGCCAGAAAATATGACATCAATCTGCAGCCGTTCCCTCGCCTGTGCACGGGACCGCCAGCGTGCTGTTTGTTCAGGCTGTTTGCAGTCAAATCACCTGTCGCTGGGAATCTGGACCCATGATGTGACGATGCACAGCGAGAGCCTCCGAATGCTCAAAGCAGATAAAGAGAAGACAAGAAAGAGAGAGGGGGGAGCGCGGGATGGAGGGAGAGAGAGAGGATAAGAGGATAATATAGAAGTGTGTTAAATAGCAGTGGCAGGAAGAAAGAGCCCTGGAACATTAAAGTATGTTTCAGACAAGAGTGTCGCAAATTGATTGGTGGGAAAGGCTAAGTGTGACCGAGTGTGTGTGCGTGCATGTGTGTGCGTGTGTGTGAGTGTGTCTGTGTGTATGTACAAAGCCAGTTCGAGAAGTTGTTAACTGTTTACAGACTTGCGGCGCAGTGAGAATATTTGAGTGTGTGCAGTGAATTAGAGCCGTAAGGACTGAGCTCACACGAGCTGTTGGGGTGGATGGATGAGTCAATGAAGCACTGACATACTTTATTCCCAAAAGCTGGGAAATTCAAAACTGATGCAAAACATTAAATACAACCTATAAAGAAGTTTAGAATATATATATATATATATATATATATATATATATATATATATATATATATATATATATATATATATATATATATATATATATATATATATATATTTATATATATATATATATATATATATATATATTTATATGTAAATAACGCAATAAAGGCCTCAGTTACACAGACCCCACGGCAGCCTCCGGTCACTAGGGAAAATGTCTGTTCCAAGACTGGTTGCTGGAGGTTGCTGGAAGGTAAAATTAGTTGCAAAGAGGAACCACAAACCTCCTTGCAGTTGCTTTAGTTGCTGGCAGATTGCTGCGGTTGGCTGTAGTTTGCATGGAAGATGCAGACTCGTCCGCATACACCCGCTAACCACTGAGTGGCAGTGAAACGTGGACACAGTGATGGATCAGAGACGGTTCACAGTTTCAAACGATTACTTTGAAGGCTGTTAGCAGTTTGTGTTGCATGTTTAAACAGTTTCATTGGCCCGTACTGAACAGTCTACAAGTGTTTGCAGACAAGTCTGCATCTTCCATGCAAACTAGAGCCAACTGCAACAAGCTGTCAGCAACCAAAGCAACTGCGAGGAGGTCTTTTGTGCAACATTGCTTTCATGTGAGGACAGCACACAACCTCTAGCAACCACTCGTAACCCTAGCAACCAGTGGTTACCAGTGGTCATCATCTGGTCTCTAGGCCTGTGTGATGTGAGTTCAAGTAGTTTAATAACAGTGGTTACTGAATGTGGCACAGCACACGTCAGACGCCATTAAATTAAATGAGAAATGTATTTGTAGCCGAGCCCAGCCTGACTGAGCGCGGCTCTCATTCACAGAAATGTTCGATAAGTGTTTACGTCCAGCAGGGATGCTGTTACATTTTAATTCAATTCAGTTTCATTTATACAGCGCCAAATCACAACAGTCGCCTCCAGGTGCTTTGTATTGTGAGGTAAAGAGCTACAATATGACAATAAAGGAGCAGAGACTATGAGGAGAGCATGTGCAGTGTGATGGGGGATGGCAGCTTTGCTCTACATGTTTGTATCTAACATTCCTTCATAGGCACAAAGAGCCAGTAACCGACAGCAGCTTAGAAACTAAATCACATCTTAGAAAGCAAAGCGGTCCATGAGCAGCAGGAGAGGCGGCGGTGTGACTGTCACATGATGTGAGAGGATATTACAGTGTGCAGCAGGTGATGTACACTGTCAGGTGTTATAACGGAAGATGATGCTGGACAGAGGCCTGCAGGAAGACCCTGAGGCTGCTGTCACACTGAACTTACACAACAGCCACTGAGCTGAGGTCGCCCTCCCAAATATGCCCAAACATGGGCAGAGGAAACCCCCCAGTGATGATTTTAATATGGCCAACAGGAGGAAACTTACACAGATTTGGTTTAAATTCACTCTGATGGAATTTTGTTTCCATGAACAAAGAGATCAGCAGCAAACCCCGGGGAGAAATCCAGTTTACTCAAAGTTATTTTGACGCTCAAACAATTAAAACTTTAATTTGCCTTTAAAACGTTGTGCTGTTACGTCACCTCACTGGAACTCAGTGTGATAGAAATGTCTGCCTCTGATTAAACTCCCAGGATGCAGTTCACAACGAGACATCCAATTATAAAGTTCCAGATCTTCTTTCTTCTTCTTCTTCCAAATGCTCCCTTTAGGGGTGCCACAGCACATCATCTGCCTCCATCTCCCCCATCCCAGCATCCTCCTCTGTCACACCAGCCCTCGGCATGTCCTCCTTCACTGCATACACCCTCCCTCCTCTGCACATGTCCAAACCATCTCAGCCTCTCTGACTCTGAGCTGTCCTCCTGACATTTCTAATCCTCTCCATCCTGGTCAGTGAAGATCTGAACATCTCCAGCTCAGCCTCCTGGAACTTAATCATGTTTGTTGATATTTAAATCGGGATTCTTTAATTAACACATTCTGCAGCAGCACTGTGACCCTTTGCAGCTCATGCATATTAGAGCCCAACAGATATATTAGCTGTTAGGGTTGAGTAGCAGCCAGGAGCTGCTGATCAAATGTACTGATTAACTGATCAGTCAGTGTGAGCACCTCTGTGAAAGCAGACGTTTCTGCACTCCGCAGAAAGTGACCATCCCAGCAAATTTACTCCAAGCTCAGAAAAACAACAGCTGCACCTCAGGCTCTGCAGGCCTCAGTCAGCATGTGAAAGGTCTGCAGAGCTGCATCTGAACAAACCACAGAGACCTCAGGAACAAACCAAAGTGCAGATGTTTGTCCGTGATGGTCAAACCGAACACCTCAGAGCAGCTGTCAGCACCGTGGAGGAGGGTGGAGGATCTGGGCTCCCTGCAGTCACTGAGTGGACCATGAAGTCCTCTGTATACCAGTGTTCTAGAGGCACATGTGAGGCCGTCTGTCCCACTGAAATGCTGTGGTGGGACCTTCAGAGAGCCGTGCCCACAAACCTGAGCTGAGGCCACGCTGTGAAGAAGAGTGGGCCAAAGCTCCTCCACAGTGATGTGAGAGGCTGATAAACCATCACTGAAGCTTACTGTTGCTGGATCAGGGCTGGACCTATGACCTCATCCACTCCAATCAGTACTTTACCTCATGAGAGCTCACAGTTTATTTGTGAGCAGGCAGGCCTCTTCCAAGTAATCGTATAATTATGAACAATTCTAAATAAATGATTTCATGTCTTTATATTTTGAACCTTTGAGGCAGCGTGGCTGTATGCTGTTAAGATACATCTGGACAGAGAAAGCTAAAAGGCAGCTGTTAAAGCCTCTGTGCAGTCACTCCTCTGAATTTAATGTAATGACGCGTTTTACTTTGAAAAGCCTCCATCTGGAGGGGTGTGATTTAAACACGGGCTTGTTTGTTTCCTCTTTCCTACGGCATGATTCAGAGACACTCACTTAATCAGACACAATCACGTTACAGCTGATGGCCGGGCTCATCATCGCCACTCATCCAAATAAATGGCTCTTCATCTTCCTCATCTTCACCTCTTTAAGCTCCAAATCTGCATTCATTACATCCCTCAGCGTGTTTTCAGACACTCCTCTCATTCAGCTGTCTGACCTGACTGTCAGTCTGAGGCTGCTCAGAAGTCCACCTTTGCATCTGTCTGTGTGGTAGGATGATACAGACACACAAAGGATTCGCTGTCCTGAGTTCAGTTTCAACTCTGGCTCAATTATAGCTGTGAGAAATGTAGGACATGAGAGGCAAAAGAGGGGAGAGGAGAGAGAAAGGAGATAGGAGACCATGAAAGGATGGGCAATGATAGAGAGAGAGGAAAGGACACAAGGAAAGTGGAGGAAAAAGAGTCAAGGAGAAGAGAGGAGAAGAGAAGGAGGGAGAGAAAAGGTGAGGACAGAAGCCCAGAGGGAATGATGGCAGGAAAGAAAACCAAGAGGAGTCGAGATGATAAGAGAGGAGGAGAAATGTGAGACGAGAGCTTGGAAAAGCAGAAAGCGAGGAGAGTTGATGGCAGCAGAAAGGAGAGCGGAGCGGATAATTTAACCACAGGGGAGTGAGACGTTTCCTCCTGACTGTGTGTGTTTGGTCAGGACGGCGTCCACGTGGCGTCCTCAGCATTCAAAGCGAAGGCTTGTGCATGAAGCCGTTTGGGTTTTTCTTACGTTCACTCTGACTTCAGGCTGCAGCCGCTCAGTTCAGCATCACAACAAGGACAGAAATGATGCTGAAGTAGCCGCTCAAGACCATCAGATAGCACCCTGTTAGCTCACAGTCTCTGCATAGCAACAGACACACCTGCAAACACCTGAACCATCATGAGATCCAGAGTAGAGCTGGCGCCCTGCTTTGTTAGGGTGGTGCAGGAATCTGTATCTTTCTCTGTGGCTTCCACAGCTTACAGTCGGATATCAGCCAACTCCTGCTCCTGTTTGGTTTTCTTCTTCCACTTCAAGATTTTCCATTAGAGAAAAAATTATTCAAAACCATCTCAAAGATTTATCTTCATGTTCGGCTGCTTTCAGCACTGCTGGTATTTGCTTAGACTCTTTGGCTCCAGTTGATCTTTTGGAGTTAACTTCAATAGTTACTTCCTCCAAACCATCAACATGTTTATTAGATCCCATTCCTACTAGACTGTTCAAAGAAGTCTTTCCAATTATTGATGCCTCAATCTTAAATATGATCAATCTGTCTTTATTAGGTGGCTATGTACCACAGGCCTTCAAGGTGGCTGTAATTAAACCGCTACTTAAAAAGCCATCACTTGGTCACCAGGGTGGCTCAGCGGTTGAGCATATGCTGTGTGGCGTTGCAGACAGCGCAGGTTTGATTCCTGACCTCATCACCATTTACTGCGTGTCTTCCCTCATCTCTCCTCCTGCTTTCCTGTCCTTCTCCACTGCAAAACAACTATCAAATAAAGCTGCAAAAGGACAACAAAAAAAATTGAAAAAAGCCATCACTTGGCCTATAATTAGCTAAGATAGCTGGATCAAGTTTTTTTATTTTAAAAACCTTTATTTTACCAGGTAAAGTGTCTGAGAACCAGTTCTCATTTACAAACATGACCTGGCCAAGAGGCCCCAATACAATCAGGTTTAAGTGATGGCTTTTTAAGTAACTTTTCTCTCAAAGATTATTGAAGGAGTAGTTGTAAATCAGCTGACCAAGTCTGTAGTTTTAATTTCCAGTTTGGAGCTGTGTAAAGAGAGGCTGAGCACAAGCCAAGCAGCAAGCAGGGTAGATAAGGAGAGGGTTGGGAGAGAGAACAAAAAGGTGTAGGAGCCTGGTTCTGCCGGAGGTTTCTTCTTGTTAAAAGGGAGTTTTTCCTTCCCACTGTCACCAAGTGCTTTGTCATAGGGGGTCACTTTGACTGTTGGGTTTTCTCTGTCTTATTGTAGGGTCTTTGCCCTACAACACAAAGTGCCTTGAGGCGACTGTTGTGTTTTGGAGCTCTATAAATAAAACTTCTAAGTAGCTTCTCCTCCTGTTACTGCTCGAATATCAACTAAACTTCTTTCTGGATCTGCGTTTTGACCTTCAGGTCATCCTTTACCGACTTGTTTAATCTCTGAGTTGTTTTTAATGATGAAGTGTTGACGTCCATTCCGGTCTCTTTTTCCAGAGCAGAAACCGTTCTGTGAGCAGCTTCTGTTTAACTTCCATTTCAGTTCAGGATAAGTTTTCTAGCTGCTTCTTTCAGCATTTTAACAGCTACACTTTTATCCTCCTCATGTTGTTTATTACATTTCACTTTGATTTCCCACATCGTTTGACACTTTAAACTCTCTCGGGTTGTTTTTATGAAAAAGAGAGAAAATGGCTTCTTCCAGCTCTTCAGTTTTAACTTTCACATCAGCTTCCTCTGCTCAACTCGTCCTGCTTTGACCCGTCACACCCTTTCAGTCGTCTGTCAAACCAACCAAACAGGAAACGCTCTCCTGACTCTCAGGACGTTTTTTTACTCCCTTCAGTCAGTGCATTTTTAAAGGCAGCATATTTCCTGATAACTGAGCTGTTCTGTGTTTCGCTCTTTCAAAGTCACAGTGAAACGTACAGATTAGGTTTAATCTTACTGGATGTAATGTGTAGGAGCAAGGCAGCCGGACACACTGGGGTCGCATAGAAACAACAGCGACACAAACTCATGAAAAATGTGTGAAAAGCACGCTAATCACAGAAAGCCATTTGATTTTGACTTTATGGGGTACATTAGGATTAGCAGCGGCATTAGGATTTGGATTAGGATGAGGATTAGCCTGGTGCTACATCATGCAGCCTGAATGCAGTTTCAGCTCAGTGAAACGCTGCCGTTCTGTAGCGACCATCAGGTGGATCGTGAGGGGAAAGAAGTGTTTTCCAAGAATTTAACACTTCCACAGCTAAAATGATGAATCTAGGAGTGTGATGCAGTGAATGTGCCATACTCATTTATTTGTCTTCTGTCACTTTCATCTTTACTTGTCTGTCTTGAAGCGACTCGTTTTAGTGGGGATGTGTCTTTCTCTGCTGACTCTTCAGCAGCTTTTCATTGCGCCCTCTGAAGTTCAGGGACGTGAAGCGTCCTCTCAGTTCATAAACAGCGCTCTCAGTGAACATCGTCTTACCTCAAGCTTGAAGGATAAAAGTGCGGTGAATACGTTACAAACATCCAGTGCTAACGTCTCGCTAACTAAACCCAAACCTGACTCCTAACCCTGCACAGGTTAATGGTGAAGGGTTGAGAGGTGAAATCTACCTGAAATCTGGATGAACTGCAGTCATTTAGTGGTTCATTCACTGATGAATATTTGAATCTTTAAGAGTGGCCACACAGTAGGAGCCTAGCAGCAGTTCAGCCTAACATTCAGAAGCGTACAGCAACAATCACTGAAGGACTGAAGGTTACCACTTACAGTGTGATAAATACACTACAGGGTTACCAAGGCACCTAATATGGAATGACCTCTAGTAGCCGGCCGTCAGAGCGACGTGACAGACTCGCTTCGTATGATGATGGGAAAGAGTGGCTGGAGACGGCAGGACGACCAAAACTATCTCAACCGTGTGCAACAAACCTGTGGTGGCTTTGAATGTCACTGAATGAGGTCAAGTTGCAATTACATGAAATCTGTTTATGGTCGTACAGTAATTAACTGGGAAAAAATGGCAAAACCCACAAATCCGTTGCTGCCTGCATACTCAGAAATTCACATGAACGGCCAGAATCTCAGAGACCTGAAACATTATCATCCATCAATAGTTGCTGCAGGACAGCAATTTAACTGCAAAATGACATGTGCTTGGCAACCCTGCTTTTATAGAGGAATCTAACCAACCAGCTGAGTCCTCTGCTGTTGCGAAGTTGCAGATGAGTTGGGCTCATTGGTGCAGACCAGTGACTGCAGTCAGTACGAGTCATGATTGTTTGGAGACAGTTGCCTTCCTACAGGCAACCTGTGTGATCAACAGTAGTTGCCCAGATGTTGAAGGCACCCTGAACCTCTGGGCAACCAGCTGTTTTTTGCAGCTACACAATTACTGAATGCAAAATAAAAATAAAAATCTCTGCAAGCACGTTTGGCCGATAATAACGTGGCTGTAATCAAATGAAGCTGTTTCTGTGAATGCTCTCCCTCCGTATGACCTCAGCACGTCGCTCACGTAGCTCCTCACCAATAGTCCATCATGATACGTCAGCAAGTCAGCGCCACTGTTTCCTTCATTCACATCCACAGTGATGGCAGTGCTGTGTGTTAGAAATCCTTCAGTCAGAGCAAACTTCTTTGCAGCAGTGGGAGAACAGACGCTCAGAGCTGAGAGGATCCGGAGCGTTTCTAACTCTCAGAGTTTGGATGATTTTTAGGAAGTGAAAGAGGATTTGGACCTGGAAATGGTTAATGATGTCAGCAGGAACAGGAGGATAGGAAATTTCTCCCCCTCACGCGTAACTGAGCCGCTCAGACTTTCCCCTGTGGAATCACACCACTGTGTGACCAGGAGATCATTTTCCACCAAATGAACCTGAGGGCAGGTGTAACACCCCCAGTGGTGTCACAGAAGGTGAACCTGAGGGGAGCGCGGCTGCAGGCGGCGTAGGTGCGCTCCATCCTGCTGCAGTTTGCGGTGTTGCACGTCTTACCTCGTTCTCTTCCTTTTCTCTCCCTCTGTCACAGCCCGACCTCTTTTCCTCCCCCTTGTCTCCCATCCCCCCCGCTCTCTCTCCTACGCCCACCTCCTCCCTCCAGCTCTGCGTTTGACCTTGTTAGATCATGTCTCCGTGGTGTGTATATATATATCTATAACGGACACTGGAGCACACAGTGTTTTAATAAAACATTATTTGAGTGTTTGGATAAGTGTGTGTGTGTGTGTGTGTGTGTGTGTGTGTGTGTGTGTGTGTGTGTGTGTGTGTGTGTGTGTGTGTAGCCCAGAGCGGGGCTGTGTGTATATCCTGTTGAGGCTGTGTGAGAGAAAGATAACAGGACAACCCAGGGCAACTCTCTAATTGGCCCGCACTCTTGCCCCGGATACTTGCTCTCTCTCTCTCTATATATATATATCTGTTCCCTTTCAAACCCCCACCCCCACCCCCACGCTGCTGCTGCTTCTCTGTAGAGCGAGCCGGGCGGAGGGAGGAAGATGCCTCGGGTCGAGAGGGTTAAACAGCCAGACAGAATCTAATGAAAAGGAAGCGGGGGTCTGTTTGAACACAGTTATGTATTCAGCTTGTGTCAACACACAATTAGAGCTTCCATTGAGCAGCGTGGTTTGAATGTGCGGCTGGATGAAGCGTTTTGAAACGAAGGAGAATTTAAATGTTGTTCCTGAGTCAGGTTTGAAATCTGTTTTGCCTGCAGTCGAGGGAAAGATGCCTTCCTGAGCATCTTTAATTCATGGGCCTTTTTCACAGCTCCTCACAGCTGATGTTAAAGTCAAATTTAAGAGCAACTTAACACCAAGATTCAGTTCAGGAACTACAGGTACAGACAGGCTTCCTTTGACTGCCCTCCATGGACTGTATACAAAAGATGGAAGTCGCTCACTGGTTTGTGAATGCTCAGCGTTAGTGTCGTATCTGTGTTGGTTTCATGCGGCTGGGTGTCTACATATTTGGACGAGAGGGTGCAGCAGCCACAGACTGCACGAGCATCACTCACACACATATACCTGCTAATCAGTAACACCCAATCAAATCCCAGGATCTCACTCAGCAAACAGGAGCTCCACCTTCTTGGACAGTCTGTTAGTCCAATGAAGCCACAGCAGCCATATGATTGGTCAGATAATTGTATTCAAAAGTCTCCACCAGCACAAACATGGTCCAGAGGTCCATTCAGGGACTCCAGTTAGCTAGAGGGGAAGCCTAGCAGATAGCTAGCAGCTACAGCCACACTGTGTCACCATCCACCTGTCAGTCAGAGAGGCCACGCCCCTAATAAAGCAAACTTTAAATTACCCACAGAGACCAAAGCGGTTTCTGTATCAGGCTGTAAACACGTCTATTTCTGCTGGAAAGCTTTAACATGGGAGTCTATGGGAATGACTCCCTGCTGCCTCTGTGGTGTTTCTGATTTTGCTTGTTTGTTATTGCTACATAATAAACCACACGTGCAGCTCTTCATCATATCCATGTCCTGTTTGTGTGGCGTCTGCAGCTTGCTTCCATGTAAAATTCAATTCAATTCAATTTTATTTATATAGCGCCAAATCACAACAAACAGTCGCCTCAAGGCGCTTTGTATTGTGGGTAAAGACCCTACAATAACACAGAGAAAACCCAACAGTCAAAACGACCCCCTATGAGCAAGCACTTGGCGACGGTGGGAAGGAAAAACTCCCTTTTAACAGGAAGAAACCTCCAGCAGAACCAGGCTCAGGGAGGGGCAGTCATCTGCTGCGACCGGTTGGGGCTGAGGGGAGAGAGACAGGACAAAAGACATGCTGTGGAAGAGAGGCAGAGATTAATAATAATGATTAAATACAGAGTGAAGTATAAACAAGTAAATAAGGTGAATGAGAAGAAACAGTGCATTATGGGACCCCCCCTCAGCAGCCTAGGCCTATAGCAGCATAACTAAGGGGTGGTACAGGGTCGCCTGATCCAGCCCTAACTATAAGCTTGATCATAAAGGAAAGTTTTAAGCCTAATCTTAAAAATAGAGAGGGTGTCTGTCTCCTGAATCCAAGCTGGGAGCTGGTTCCACAGATGAGGGGCCTGAAAGCTGAAGGCTCTGCCTCCCATTCTACTTTTAAGTATCCTAGGAACCACAAGTAAGCCAGCAGTCTGAGAACGAAGTGCTCTATTGGGGTGATACGGTACTATGAGGTCTTTGACATAAGATGGGGCCTGATTATTCAAGACCTTGTATGTTAGGAGAAGGATTTTAAATTCTATTCTAGATTTAACAGGGAGCCAATGAAGAGAAGCCAATATGGGAGAAGTATGCTCTCTCTTTCTAGTCCCTGTCAGTACTCTAGCTGCAGCATTTTGGATCAGCTGAAGGCTTTTCAGGGAGTTTTTAGGACAGCCTGATAATAATGAATTACAGTAGTCCAGCCTAGAAGTAATAAATGCATGGATTAACTTTTCAGCGTCAGTCTGAGAAAGGATGTTTCTAATTTTATAAATATTGCGCAAATGTAAAAAAGCCGTCCTACATATCTGCTTAATATGTGCATTGAAGGACATATCCTGGTCAAAAATGACTCCAAGATTTCTCACAGTGTTACTGGAGGCCAAAGTAATGCCATCCAGAGTAAGTATCTGGTTTGACACCGTGCTTCTAAGATTTGTGGGGCCGAGTACAAGAACTTCAGTTTGATCTGAATTTAGCAGCAGGAAATTAGAGGTCATCCAGGCCTTTATGTCTTTAAGACATTCCTGCAGTTTAACTAACTGATGTGTGTCATCTGGCTTCATGGATAGATAAAGCTGAGTATCATCTGCATAACAATGAAAATTGATGCAATGCTTTCTAATAATACTGCCTAAGGGAAGCATGTACAATGTAAATAAAATTGGACCTAGCACAGAACCCTGTGGGACTCCATAATTAACCTTACTGTGTGAAGACGACTCCACATTTACATGAACAAATTGGAGTCTATTAGATAAATATGATTCAAACCACTGCAGTGCAGTACCTTTAATACCTATGGCATGCTCTAATCTCTGTCATAAAATGTTATGATCAACAGTATCAAAAGTTGCACTGAGGTCCAACAGGACAAGCACAGAGATGAGTCCACTGTCAGAGGCTGTAAGAAGATCATTTGTAACCTTCACTAATGCTGTTTCTGTACTGTGATGAATTCTGAAACCTGACTGAAACTCTTCAAATAAACCGTTCCTCTGCAGATGATCAGTTAGCTGTTTTACAACTACTCTTTCAAGGATTTTGGAGAGAAAAGGAAGGTTGGAGATTGGCCTATAATTAGCTAAGACAGCTGGGTCAGTGATGGCTTTTTAAGTAGCGGTTTAATTACTGCCACCTTGAAGGCCTGTGGTACATAGCCACCTAATAAAGACAGATTGATCATATTTAAGATTGAAGAATCAATAATTGGAAAGACTTCTTTGAACAGTCTAGTAGGAATGGGAATGGGAATGGGAAATAAAAACCAAAACAAAGCCAGAGTCATCAGACTGCAGCTCTCACAGCTGATGTTAAAGGTGTGGCTGTTATTTTGCAGTTATAGAAAACATCCCCGAACCCAGCAACTATTTTTATCACAACTAAGTACAATGTGCACATCAAGAAGCATGTGGCACCCTGCTGTAGTGTTATAATTTATATTTTAATAGTGCATAATACTTTTTTCAAAGAAAACTTTCTACTTTTTTTACAGCTGGAAAGTTTGAGGCGACCCAGAAAAGTTTCATAAAAACTGTAAGAAATGAGCCGCAGAGCACATGAAGAAATGTAGTAACAGCATTAACAAGTTCAGACATCAGGGTTTGAACTTTTCATCACTTTTATCTTCAGTCTCCTGTACACCTACACAGACATCCACTAAAATCATTCATGATTACATGTGATGCTATCAATCAGCAACATCATCTCCAACATTTCTGATGACGTTTTGGTTCTAATAAAATGACATAATGTGAAAACTAAAGTGGATATTTATGAGTTTTAGGCGTGAACCGAGTGCTGCGAGTGTTCAGTTTATGGTTCTGCTATGAAGCATTAAAGAGGTTCTAATAGGGCAAAAATGGGTCTGAAAGTGCTGAACGGAGTTAAAAATAATAACAATGTACTCGCTCGTGCCGATGCAGCATTTGGTGTCAGATTAAGAGGCCGGTACATGGACACCTTAACCAGGTGAAGGCTGAAAAACTCTGATTAACGTGCACAGCCGGGAGCCGCCGCAGCTGCTGTGAAGTCTTTATTCTGCAGACACTAAAACACACTGTAACAGCGCCGAGCTGCACAGAGCATTAAGCCGAGTGTGCTTCGAGCGGAGGAAGCCTGCTTCATTTCACAGAATCGATAAGCTGGGATGTGAGGAGGTGTTAGCTGCCCCTCAGAGACCAAACACGCTCATTTAACTGAGCGCACTATGGAAGGAAGCAGTGAGGAGGCTGCAGAAATTATTCATGGACTGGAAGCACAAGTTTCACGTACGTCCCTGAACACGTCGTCAAATGCTGTGCATAACCAGCGCTTCACAAACCTCAGCGGTGCTGAGCTACCTTCATTTAGATTTCTGGACATAAGCTGTTAAATCCTCGTGCATGTTCTCTCGCTGCATTGTCCCACTTCAAAGCAGGCGCTGTTTGGATGTGGAGAATGAGAATGTTCCGGCTGTCCTGCAGGAATATAAGCACATTGTGGCTTTATCTGTGCTGTCTGTCAAGGATGAAGATGTCGAGTTTCCTCCAGATTCAGCTCGGCGAGAATGAAATGATTTGAACCTTAAATGAAACAAAGCCTGGCAGCTAGGATTCAGCTGCTCAGGTTACCGTGGCGCTCAGAGGCAGCATCAGGCCGAATACACTTCATTAAAGGCCGGGAATTTAAACAGGTTCCAGCAGCATTGCTGCCCTCGGACTCTTATATTTGCATGCTGGCTTTAATAAACCTGATTATCTGAATGCCATCAGCTCATTAACTGGCCATCATCACTGCCATAGATATCTCTAATAGGTGTGACCAACATCTGCTTCTCGGCCCCTTATTAAATGCTGCTGATGTTGCGTTGATGAAGTGGCATTTAGGCCTCGAGTGGCTGCCAACTCAGCGCCAAAGACTTATTTTTAGACTTCTGTTTGCAGATATTTTTGTTTGAATCTCAGTTTGCTTTGATTTAAGCCCTAAATCTACTCAGTCAGGGTGAAGCGAGATGAAACGTTATGACATGCAGTTTCTTTAATAGGCTGATAACATCTGAATATGTTGACTTGATTGTGATACTTTAGAAGACTTTTTTAAACCTATGCATCTACAGGGTGGGTCATTTATATGGATACACCCTAATAAAATGGGAATGGTTGGTGATATTAACTTCCTGTTTGTGGTACATTAGTATATGGGAGGGGGGAAACTTTTCATGATGGGTGGTGACCATGGTGGCCATTTTGAAATCGGCAATTTTGGATCCAACTTTTGTTTTTCAATGGGAAGAGGGTCATGTGATACATCAAACCTATTGGGAATTTCACAACAAAAACAATGGTGTGCTTGGTTCTAATGTAACTTTATTCTTTCATGAGTTATTTACAAGCTTCTGACCACTCATAAAATGTGTTCAAAGTGCTGCCCATTGTGCTGGATTGTCAATGCAGCCCTCTTCTCCCACTCTTCACACACTGATAGCAACACCACAGGAGAAATGCTAGTACAGGCTTCCAGTATCTGTAGTTTCAGGTGCTGCACATCTTGTATCTTCACAGCATAGACAATTGCCTTCAGATGACTCCAAAGATAAAAGTCTAAGGGGGTCAGATCGGGAGACCTTTGGGGCCATTCATCTGGCCCACGACAACCAATCCACTTTCCAGGAAACTGTTCATCTAGGAATGCTCAGACCTGACACCCATAATGTGGTAGTGCACCATCTTGCTGGAAAAACTCAGGGAATGTGCCAGCTTCAGTGCATAAAGAGGGAAACACTTCATCATATAGCAATTTTGCATATCCAGTGGCCTTGAGGTTTCCATTGATGAAGAATGGCCCCACTATCGTTGTACCCCATATACCACACCATACCATCAATTTTTTTGTTCCAACCATCTTGGAGGGATCTATCCAGTGCGGGTTAGTGTCAGACCAATAAAAATGGTGGTTTTGTTTGTTAACTTCACCATTCACATAAGTTTGCCTCATCACTGAACAAAATCTTCTGCGTAAACTGAGGGTCCTGTTCCAATTTTTGTTTTGCCCATTCTGCAAATTCAGTGCGCAGATCTGGGTCATCCTTATTGAGATGCTGCAGCAGCTGGAGTTTGTAAGGGTGCCATTTGTGAGTAGCTAATATCCACCGAAGGGATGTTCGACTGATGCCACTCTCCAGTGACATGCGGCGAGTGCTACGCTGTGGGCTCTTGCTGAATGAAGCTAGGACAGCCACTGATGTTTCTATCATTAGTGACAGTTTTCATGCGTCCACATTTTGGCAAATCCAACACTGAACCAGTGTGACGAAACTTGGCAAGCAGTTTGCTAACTGTAGCATGGGAGATGGGTGGTCTCGTAGGGTGTGTTGCATTGAAATCTGCTGCAATGACCCGGTTACTGCGTTCACCGCTCCGCACGTGTTAACCTCTGCAACATGTCAGTGGCTGTAAACAAAGAGAACTTGTAAATAACTCATGAAAGAATAAAGTTACGTTAAAACCAAGCACACCATTGTTTTTGTTGTGAAATTCCCAATAAGTTTGATGTGTACATGACCCTCTTCCCATTGAAAAAACAAAAGTTGGATCCAAAATGGCCGACTTCAAAATGGCCACCATAGTCACCACCCATCTTGAAAAGTTTCCCCCCTCCAATATACTAATGTGCCACAAACAGGAAGTTGATATCAGCAACCATTCCCATTTTATTAAGGTGTATCCATATAAATGGCCCACCCTATATATCCAGGAAGTGAAACTCCTGTTGTGCTGTGCTAACAGGGACAGCATTAGCACAGCACACTCCATTACTGGAACCTGAGAAATGGATGGGGCTTGCTTGTATATGACTGGTTCTGTCACAAAGGATTTTCTTGTTGTGCGTTGCAGTGATTTGGTGTCACAGACAATAATACTGAATGTGGTGTTCCCCAAGGAAGTATTGTAGGTCCTGCTTCATTCTCATTTACATCCTCTGTCTTGCAGAGTTTATCCAATCATAAAGTAAACGTGGATTATTAGTAAATACTTTGGAGTAATGACTTTTAGAGGTTTCTATGAAGCCTCTTTTTGCTGCACACTTCTGTCTGTAAATCTCCCGAGAAAACAAGCCTTAGATAACCTTTATTTTAACTTTGATGAATTTTTAGCTGTTTAGTTTTCCATGAGAGAGCCAGTGAAGCTGCTCCTACAGAGGCTCTGCTTGGAGTCCAACAATGTCCTTTGAGGTAATGTTACTGATTTCGATCATAATTACATGCTATCAACATCATAGCTCTGTTATGAGGACGTGAATGACATGGAATAAAAGAACATGCATATCTACAAATCAAAGCCATTAATCTGTTATTTGCACCAAAATGTGGGGAGAATATTTTGAGAAAATCGAAGTAAAATTCATAAAATGTTTACTTTTACATCAGAGATCAACTTTCCATCTGCAGCTCACCTCCATCAGCACACGAATCAGAAACCTTCCAAGTCAGAAATCCTGCAGTGTGAATAAATGGTCGGTCAGATAATTAAACCGTTAATTTTTAATGAGAATAGGAATCTGAATCCGAGGAAGTTGCTCCAAGGGAGACATTTACAGAGATGGAGATACACCGTGCACGACATTCAACAATGCTTCCTTGAAGCTATCCTTCGATTTGACTCAGCAGCCGTCTCCAACATCTTTGATCATTTCAGGAAGCTCTAAAACATCATCATCATCAGCCCTGCCAGCCAGGTCAGCTCATTTATGACAGATCCGAGAGAAAGCTGCTTTTGAAGACTGTATGAACCCAAAAAACGATCGATGTTTGCTGTTGGAGACAAAAAGCATTCATCTCTCTGCAGCCTCTGCCGTCTCCTCCTCCTCCTCTCTCTGTCTGTCAAACGTTTTCTGCTCAGTCGGATAAAGTGAAAAGTTTGGAAGCGCTCGACAGCGGACGGCTCCATCATTTCCTGCCACGCCGCTTCCAGATGACTCTCATCCCTGTCTGCATTCAGATGATGGACAGACAGAGTTTCTGGGGAAAAATCCTCGTCCTCAAAACAGTTTTAAAACTTTCAGCAACTTGGAGGTGCTGCAGATCATTAGCATGAACGGGCCACCTGCTGGAGAAGTGTTAGTCACTGGGTTCCTGTGCGACTCATCCCAGCACCTCTACCTCCTTCACACTTTCATTGATTATCAGGTTCAGTTTCCCCATCGATGAACTGGTGAGCCTGTTCACAAATTAGCCAGCTTCATTATCATCTTCATCATTAGAGATCAGAGTTCAGGTCATTTTAGTGCAGGTAATACTGGAACTTAAAGCCACTACAACCCCAAACCCACAGTAGCCGTTCAGTCATTAAAGCTTTGTGTAATGCTTCTGATATGCTGCTGCTGTGGTGGAGGTGATGGAGGTGTCACAGTAAAAAGAGGCTGAAACACTTCCCACTTCCAGCCTGTTCTCATTCCCAGAGTTCCCCATAACAGCCTGTTTTTAACTCACCCTGTTAATGATGTGAACCTTTGAGCCAAAGTAAAAACAGCAGAAAACAAGAAGAGGCATCCAAACACAGACCTGCAGTTCCTCTGTCGTCCAGCAGAGGCGCCACAGTCAGTCAGTCCCCTACAGAATCCCATGTTAAAACTGTCCAGCAGAAATAAACATGTTTACAGCTGATATAGAAGCTGCTTTGGTCTCATGTTCTAGCCAGCTAGCTGTAAATGAACCATTAGTTCATCACATCATGAATAAGCAAGTGTTCAGGGTCGACTTTGATTCGTGAAAACGATCCCTCCATGACTTGAATACTGTGCTGATGTGGACTTTATTTTCTATATAACTCCCATTTATGCATTCTTTTTTTTTGAAGAATGTTTATTCAAGTAATTTTTGTCCTCTCAATGTGCAATTACACCAAAATACAGCAAGAACCAAAGAGCAAGAACAGAAGAACAAATAGAGACTCTGCAAGTAATGCATTCAAAAACAGTTTTCCAGCCAAACAAAAATGGATACATGTACACTTTCAGCAATGTTGCATCACAATCCAAAAAATGAATGGAAATTAAAATTAAATATATTGGTATATCAAGTCAAGACAGCCAGTAATTATGTCTAGCCAAAGTCATTAGTGACAGGAGCCCACAAGTCTGTAAATAAACTAGTTTCAGTTTCAGTTTCATTACAGACACATTTATCAAACCTTCTTGCCACTGAAGAAGTGTGGGAGACAGTCCTTTGAGCCAAGAGCATGTTATCATTTTCATTGTCACCATAAAACAGATTTGGAGTATCTTAACTCTCTTTTTTCCAATCCACCCAATGGCATCAAACCCAGGATATAGTATTTTGGATCCAGTAATAAATTAAATTTTAACATAGTTCGAGTTTCTTCTTGAATCCCTTGCCAGTAGGATTTTAAGACTGGGCAATCCCAGAAGATTTGTAGATGGTCAGCAATTTGTCTGCAACCCCTCCAACATAAATCAGTTTTACTTGTGTCACTTGTAGATATACTGGTGTTCTAAAATAATCTCCTCTTGGTTTTCCAATTGAACTCCTACCATGCTGGGCCATTTGTAAGTTTGTGACCTCTTAAACAAGCCTCCTCACACTCTTCATCTTCAATAACTGTATTTGCCTCCCACTTCCCCTTCATATCCAGGAAATTATCTGTCAGACACAATTGTAGGTGTTTATACATATTTGATATTGTTTTTACCTTACTTTTATCTTTAATCACCTTAGTCAAAAAGTGTTCAATTGGAGTCTGCAGCTTTTTCAGGGCGTTCCATTCCCAGCGTGATAGTATGTAATCTCTTGTAAATACCTATAGAAATTGTTGGGGCACAAACCAAATTCATCTTGCAGCTGTTGAAAAGATTTTAATATCCCTCCATCAAACATTTGGTGTATAATTATTAAGCTTTTTTCTGCCCAGGTCTTAAACCCAAAGTCTGTCCCATTGGGCGCGAAGTCCCCAATCTTAGATTGCCCATGATGTTGTTAGGGGTGCGCCAATCTTCTTCCTTACCTGTGCCCAGTGGTGTAGTCTACATTTTTGTAGTGGGTATACTGTGCTTAGAAACAAAAGTACACCCGTTAGTGTGATGTAATCGACAATTTATTTGGATTTTTAAAGCATATTTAACATTGCAAAATTTCTGACGCTTACATTTAAATAACTGTACAACAAACTGTACAACAGTTGGCGTTGTATTAAAAACATGTAGAATTTATAAAAGAGTATAAAAGCGAAACATGTTCAAGTCCAGACGTACCGTGAACCAGCTGTGTCCATCAGACAGCTTCCTCCAAAGCTGCCTCTGTGACTGCAGCCGCTTTGAGACAAACATCCAAAAGTGTCGCTTGTTTTCAGTTTCAGAACATTGTAAAGTCCTCGAGCCGCCGCGCCTCTCCACCCGCGTCCGTCTGAGCTGTTCCCGCCCACGTCCCCGGCCGATCATGAAGGAGCAGCCGAGTAAGAAACCGATCACGGAGCAGAGAGCCGTGGCAATGAGCTCAGCCAATGGCTGTGAGCCTCAGATGGAACCGGAGGCAGAGAGGAGAGGAGCAGGAACCAGTCTGTGCTGGTCCTTATGAGTAAATCACGTATCATTGGGCACTTTTAAGGGGTATACGGAAATTTGTAAGCTTTTCTAGTGGGTATACGGCGTATACCAGCGTATCACGTAGACCACACCACTGCCTGTGCCCATACCGTTGTGAAAACATACCAATATTGATGAGTTTGCCTTCAAAAATACTTTTTTCTTCCTGTCATGTGGCATCGTGCACATGCTGTCTGCCATATTGGCCATGATGTAAACGCCCATCATGAGGGAAAAAACAAGTATCCCCCAACCAGCTGGAGAGTGGTTTCTGGCTGTCACTGGGCAAAACTGACCACAAAGAGGGTCCTGCACCAAAAAAGCCTCCTTGTGATTGCTTTGCTTGCAGATTGCTGCAGTTGACCATAATTTGTATGGAAGATGCTAATTTGCACACTCGCAGCTCCCAGCTGAGCAGTTGTAAAAGTTGAATAGCGACACGAACTGGAAATGGAGAACATTCGCCTTCAAAGTAAGAGTCTCAGTAAGTAAGAGTCTCAACCAAAGTAGTCGTAAAGAGGTTTACAGCAGCCTGTCAGGGAGTACGTGATTTTCCACTAGCGACTGCTGGTTGCCCTGCAGACCAGTTATGGGGTTGCTGACTGGTCTGCAGGCCTCTGTGACTGAGGTCTTATTTAGTTCCTAACTGCTGCTGTTGGGAGAAGAAGAGCGGCATCGAGGCACTCAGAGAAAAAATGTCACATTCTTTGGATTTGAGAGGAAATTCATCCTCAGTCCTTCACATAGAAATCAGTCCACATGCTGTTGGAGGCCATCAGAGAGTCTCATTTAAAGAGCACCTGAAACAAATCTGGGTTTGTCTCCAGGAACTCTTACTATTGATTTTTATTTTTCTTCATGGGATTTAATGACTAAGGAAAAAAGAGTTTTAAAGTAGGACTGACGCTTTCTGAAAGGTGTGTGGGTGGAGAAGACATCTTCACGAGGGCAAGACTGTACATTCAGTCACTAAACAATACGCACTATCTGCCTTCATTGAACTCAGCAGTGACGACGCGATGCCTCAACTCGAGCTCCAGTTTTCCTGGAAACACACAGTCCTGTTCATCTATACAGCTCAGGGCTGTGTGTGTGTGTGTGTGTGTGTGTGTGTGTGTGTGTGTGTGTGTGTGTGGTATTCTGTCAGTAGATGTTTGAGCTTGAAGAAAAACATGTTCCATGAGAGCAGACTTTGTCAGTGATAATAAAATGCTATAAAGCACCAGAGTATATCTCATCCTGTAAACTCCTCCATGTGCAGCACACGTGTGTTTGTGTGTGTGTGTGTGTGTGTGTGTAGCCTGATGAACACTAAGGTTATCTACATGGAGAACAACAGTGTGACGCTCCAGCACTGATATGACGCCTGCAGACACACACACAGTGATAGTGACCACATTCATATTTAATTAAATGAAGCATCAGTCGGAGGTGATGACAGCTCACAGTGGTGTCCTCTCCATCACCCCTCTCCCTTCAGCTGCACTGACACAGAGGTTCAAAGGGTGAAAGGATGTTTCTCCAACCTCTGCAGTAACTACAGGCTGAGCAGCTTTTAAAATCACCGATAAGCAGACACATGGACTGCTGTCCCCAAATGCTGCTGAGTGGGTTCATTTGAGTGAAACGGTTTAATTGTGCGTGTTTCCAGAAATGAAAAGCTAAAGAGACTGTCCTCCTCTGCCATTATTCCCAGTCTCTTCAGCCACAACCTCCTGCTTGTCAGGTTTCAGAATTCATCACAGTACAGAAACAGCATTAGTAAAGGTTACAAATGATCTTCTTACAGCCTCTGACAGTGGACTCGTCTCTGTGCTTGTCCTGTTGGACCTCAGTGCAGCTTTGATACTGTTGATCATAACATTTTATGACAGAGAATAGAGCATGCCATAGGTATTAAAGGTACTGCACTGCAGTGGTTTGAATCATATTTATCAAATAGACTCCAATTTGTTCATGTAAATGTTCTTCACACACTAAGGTTAATTATGGAGTTCCACAGGGTTCTGTGCTAGGTCCAATTTTATTTACATTGTACATGCTTCCCTTAGGCAGTATTATTAGAAAGCATTGCATCAATTTTCATTGTTATGCAGATGATACTCAGCTTTATCTATCCATGAAGCCAGATGACACACATCAGTTAGTTGAACTGCAGGAATGTCTTAAAGACATAAAGGCCTGGATGACCTCTAATTTCCTGCTGCTAAATTCAGATAAAACTGAAGTTCTTGTACTCGGCCCCACAAATCTTAGAAGCACAGTGTCAAACCAGATACTTACTCTGGATGGCATTACTTTGGCCTCCAGTAACACTGTGAGAAATCTTGGAGTCATTTTTGACCAGGATATGTCCTTCAATGCACATATTAAACAAATATGTAGGACCACTTTTTTTTACATTTGTGCAATATTTATAAAATTAGAAACATCCTTTCTCAGACTGATGCTTAAAAGTTAATCCATGCATTTATTACTTCTAGGCTGGACTACTGTAATTCATTATTATCAGGCTGTCCTAAAAACTCCCTGAAAAGCCTTCAGCTGATCCAAAATGCTGCAGCTAGAGTACTGACAGGGACTAGAAAGAGAGAGCAGATTTCTCCCATATTGGCTTCTCTTCATTGGCTCCCTGTTAAATCTAGAATAGAATTTAAAATCCTTCTCCTCACATACAAGGTCTTGAATAATCAGGCCCCATCTTATCTCAAAGACCTCATAGTACCGTATCACCCCAATAGAGCACTTCGCTCTCAGACTGCTGGCTTACTTGTGGTTCCTAGGATACTTCAGAGTAGAATGGGAGGCAGAGCCTTCAGCTTTCAGGCCCCTCTTCTGTGGAACCAGCTCCCAGCTTGGATTCAGGAGACAGACACCCTCTCTATTTTTAAAACCCTCTTTTATGATAAAGCTTACCAGACCCAGATCCACACTGCTGCTCTCCACAAAGTCTGATGAAATTCAGCTTGATGTTTGTGCATTCTTTCTATCAGAAAAACAAACAGCACTGGAATCATACCCCCACCAAGGAAAAGCCAATGTAATTGATATTTTCTGAGGTTTGGAAGCTCCAGTCCTCAGAGCACACTCTTTATGAGATTATTTTTTCGTGAGCATCATGAATTCAGATTTGTCAGAGCTTACTTGATCATGCCTATTTTTTTGGCTCGCAGATTTTTTGCCTTTGATTTCCCTGTGCATCACTGGAAGGCATAAATCTGGAGGTGTCGTCACTCACTGATGTAAATTTGTTGAAAGAAACTGACGAAAATGCCATGATGCCACTTTTTATGAGCCTTTCCTGAGCCAAAGTTACAGTTGTCTCTTCCATTGGACTTGTGTAATTGGATGTGTTAGGCTGGGACTTAATGGTGTCCACATGTGTGTGTTCTCACTTGACACATTGGTGTGACATTCACACGTGTGATTGGCTTTCACTGTAGCCCTGGAGAGGAAGAGGTGTCTTCTTTCTGTAGATTGTGATCATGTGTGAAGGTGGCTGACATCATCTGAGCTCTGCTGTGGAGCAGAGAAGCTGTGCTGCTTCAGGTGGAGGCTGCAGACAGCACACAGCAGGACACACTCTGATGTTAACATGCAAACATTATGACCCACAAACAGCTTTCAGTGTTTTTGCTGAAACTTGTTAACTCAAATATTTAGTCAGCCAATCACATGGCAGCAGCTCAGCACATTTAGGCGTGCAGAAAGGGTGAAGACGACCTGCTGAAGTTTAAACCGAGTATCAGAACGAGGAAGGAAGGTGGTCTATGTGACTTTGAATGTGGTGTGGTTGGTCTGAGTGTTTTTGATCTACTGGGGTTTCCCCTCACAGCATCTGTGGGGTTCACAGAGAAGGTCTGAAGCAGAGGAAATATCCAGTGAGCAGCAGATCTCTGGGAGAAACACCTCGTTGATGTCAGAGGTCAGAGGAGAATGATCAGACCACATTGGCCTGATGAGAAGGAAACAGAAACTCAGTTAACCACTTGTTACAACCAACGTGTGCAGAAGAGCATCATTGAATGCAAACCTTCTGCTGCTGCAGACGGGCTGCAGCAGCAGAAGGCCACACGGGTGCCCCTCCTGTCAGCTGAGAACAGGACACTGAGGCTGCAGACTCACCAACACAGCACAACAGAAGACTGAGAAACACTGCCAGGTCTCATGGGTCTTTCTGCTGCAGCAGTCAGATGCGTTCTTTAACATCACAGTGAGTTCACTGCACTCAGATGGCAGATCTAAGTCCAGCAGAGCACCTTTGGGATGTGGAGGAATGGGAGGTTCTCATCATGGATGCGGCCGACCCATCAGCAGCTGCTGTGCAGCTGCTGTGAGGAACCGAGGAACGTTTCCAGCACCACAAAGAAAGAAAGCAACTCTGAAGGAAAAAGGGTCCAACCTGGGACTAGCAAGTGTACCTAATAAAGTGTCAGGTGTTTAATTAAAAAGGTAGTTTTAAAAACCCTTTAATGGCATAAAGTAAATGTAAAAAAGAACTAAATATAAATTACTGGATGTTGCCCCTCAGCAGGCTTCCAGAAATCGACCTTCAGGGGAGGAGTAAAAAGGGGCTGCAGCAAGGCCTAGCTAATGAGATACATAAGCATGATTTTGAATTCATGCAAAGCTACTCTGAGACAGTCTGTGAGTGAAAATGGAGAGGCCCACTTTAAAACACTAAACTTCGTATTTTGAATTGAGGATTTTCAGCACTTTCGATTAGCAGCTTCATCAAAAGTGAGATGTTTCAGTCTGTCAGACATATTTAATGATCATTCAGGTAAATGTAAGCATGAATTCATTAAAACGTCATGCTTCAGCTGTGATGGGTGCATGAGGTACAAGAACTCTGGAAGCACTGATGAGAACTTCAGGACGTTTAGATACAGTTTCCTGGGAGGAGAGGATTGAATCAGGCCCTCAGAGGCTGTTAGCTCACCGTCTGTCCCTGTAATGTGCTTCAGTAGAGATCTGTTAGACATTCACATCGGCGTTTATCACGGCCCGCTTCAGCTCCACCTAAGATTTTATCTGCTCGCAGTCGCACGGCCTGTTAGCATAAACGCTGCAGACTTCACTGACTCAGGATCAGCCGGTCCGGGCACGTCCGTGTGATGCATCGTCTCCTATCTTTGTCATATCTGTCCATAAGTTTATCAAGTCAGTGAAAGTGACTTCCTGCTTCATGCTTTTACATCCTGCACTCATTAGAAACGTGCTGCACAGGCCTGTCTTTAGAGAGCGCTGCCAGCAGAGGCATGCACTGATGCCACACCAGCAGCAGCTGCTCATCAGCACCACTATGCATGTGAACACATGTGAATCAGTGCTCAGTCCTAACGTGGAGCACGTCTACATCCCAGTTTTACTGGCGCTGCTTCCTTGCAGTGCACTCAGTATTAAACTTTTAAATAACTGCAGGAGACAAAGCAAGCCTCTCTCTCCTCCACTCACACTGCTTCCTGTCAGATTCTTAATTAGGTCAAATCAGAACACATAGTGGGTGCACTGATGGAGCTGAAGGTGTTGATGGATGGAGGGAAGGAGTGCTGCTCTTTGTTGTGTGCATGAGAGCATTGTGGCACAATGAGCTCAGCTTCCTTACATGAGAGCAAGGACGACCTGACTGAGAGGCGACAAGAAAATGCTTTTCATCGGCAGGCATGTCGCACATCTGTAAAGACATCCCAGTGTTGGCAGCTCTGAGTCAAAGAATTTCAAAGAAGCCTGAATCAAACTTATGATAGTCAGTTAGAGTGAGTGGTTTATGGAGCATTCCATGTAATGTGCTGAGTTGAGTTCTGCTTTGTTTTAATTTAAATGCATTTCATAATAATTCAGTTTAGCTGAATTAAACAAAGTAACTCAGACATTTGGATAAAAAATTATTTCAGAAAAACATTTTTTTTTTAATTATTTAATTCAGTTCAATTCAATTTTATTTATACACTCGCTGCATCAAAATCTTAAGACCAGTTAAAAAATTGCAAGAATTTGCATTTTGCACTATTGGATCTTAAGAAGGGTCTAAGTAGAGCTAAAAGATGCTAAAAGAAGAAATCAGCGCAAGAGACAAAAACTTTTGAGCAGGGAATTTATTGAAAACTGCATTTACACTCAAACATGATTTTTTCAGCTGATCAAAAGTTTAAGACCACAG
>JAMQGT020008881.1:0-11379 GCA_024447675.2 Pterophyllum scalare | reverse complement strand
TGCTAAGTGACATTTAATGAATAGAATAGTATAGTATAGAATAGAAACTTCTAAAAATATACAGAAAATAAAACAGAATGTATAAAAAATATATACACTGTAAAAAATAAAATAAGTATATACATATAATAATGACGATGGTGAGTATTGCACTAGGTGAATGAATACTTGATATTACACAATATAGGAGTGATAGATATTGTTCAGTATGAATAATATAATACTGCACAGAGATGTGGGTATTGCACAGGGTGTGTGTGTGTGAGTTCAGGGTGGTGATTGCTCTGGCGAAGAATCTGTTCTTGAGTCTGTTTTTTCTGGCTTTGATGCACCTGTAGCGCCTGCCAGAGGGCAGCAGGTCAAACAGTTCAAAGCCAGGGTGTGATGATGTTTTTGGCTCTGCTGATGCAGCGGGAGGTGTAGATGTCCATCAGGGAGGGGAGAGGGCAGCCAACGATTCTTTGTGCTGTCTTGACTACCCTCTCCACATGCTTGCCGTTGATGTAGAGGGGGGGGGGCTGGGTCAGTCCTGTGTTTTCTGAAGTCAATGATGATCTCTTTGGTTTTCATGGTGTTCAGTGCAAGGTTAGTAGTGGTGTATGTGCATATTTATGTGCCTGTATGTAAAAATTTGACCCTGTGTGGATTAGAGAAAATCACAAAAAAATTCAAACTTGTGCATCCAATTCTTGTTTTTTTTAAAAGTTATTAAAGATGTATACTGCACAATCATTCCAACCTGGAAAATGAACAGTTCAAAGAAATCGTTAAAAGCCCCAAATTACCCTGACATTCATGCCCATGATGTGTATGTAAACCGACAACAGTTGTACATATAAAGTGAGGCTCAAATGTGGGACTTCCAGCTACACACCTGTACGACAGCCTGCACCTCTACACGACTTCACTGGGTTAGATTTCTCATTTGCTATTTTTCATGTAACTAATGAATAAAGATGTTCTAATTTGCATTTTGATTCATATGAAAGTATTTCCCATTCACTTGAACTAAAGCTCATCCATAATCTTCTTGACTCAGATTATAAATCCTGTTTGACTCTGGTGTATGCGAAGCTGGCACAGTACCTTAACTCATGTCATCTTCATGCTCGTTTCCATGTCTAATCATTGTATTTATTTAAATCACCGCAGATGCTTTACGCTGCCAAATGACTTGAGCAGACTGCCTGAGTGGTGTGAAATGTAACCTCTCGCTAAATTACTTAAGGAAATTTGTATCCAAGCTGTCAGTCAGTTTGCTAAAAGAGGCTTTTCCTTTGCAGCTTCATTCAGAAACATCCTGCATGTCTATTCTTGTCATCAACATTACACTACGCTTAGGTTTGCTCTGCACTTTGCAGAAAAGTCTTATGGTTTTGCCCTGAGATTCCCCAGTAGGAGTAGGTATGTATATTATGGTTCTGTATCTGCTTGTTTTACTGCACATGGACACAAGTGCATGTGATTATTCATGTATATGTGTGACTGTGTGTGTGTGTCTGTGTGTGCAGGTGAATGTGTGTGCCATTCAGGTCATTCCTCCTCTCTGCCTGGATCAGCGTGGGGGTTGATAAACCTTCCTGTGAGGCTTGCAGAAATGACAGGCTCAAATGTCACCAGTAACACCCGTAGTGAGTGACACTTTATACTAAGCAAAAAGAAAAAATCTGCCTTTGGCTTGTCGTCTGAGTTCTGACAATATAGAGCGCAAAGAATATTTTCCCCCGATTATATCACTTTGTAAACAAAGCAGAGGTGATAGCGTTCCAGTACAGACCTAGTTACTGCGCTCATGTAGTGCCACGTAGATAAGAACAGTGAAGGAGCTGTTTCTCAATATAAAACACACCCATTGGTATAACTGTTTCTCTTGTTTTCTATTTCCCACCCTTCTTTGTCAGTCTCTGCTCCAAAATCCTTTTTTTTTTAACGCATAACTCAGGTTGAGTCATGTGACATTTGTAGCTCATTAAACAGAGGCCAGGTGCAGTAGTGCTGAGTTTCTTCAGGTGTTTCTGTGTCCGTCAGTCAGGTTTTTCAAGTTTGGTAGAACGCAGCGAGATAGGTATACTCATGGAGAATTAAGTGCAGGTAAACATAAAAGAGCCCACGCAGGACAGGTTAAGTGTGCTCATGCTGATGTTTTGAGAATGAAGTCAGATGCTGAGTGAGACGTATTTCATCTATGCGGCCGTGCAGTTGAATTAAACAACCACCTAATTCCAGGAACATGCTCAGTGTTTTGAGATGATCGATGACTTTAGCTGCTTCACTCTGATGATGTGCGATCTGCGATACTTGTGGCACTTAAACCCTCAATACTGCCAATACCAACCAGAGTCCCCCTTATGTTATTGCTACTAAAAGAGAACTTGGAGTTCTTCAGGTCCTTTTGGTTTGTGAGACTTCTGCTTTCGAGTTTGTGATTTACACTTTCAGTCGAGCGTGAAAAAAGAAAAAGAAAAATACAAAGACGGCGTGAGAGATAAACAGAAGTCAGTACAGTCATACATAAGGAAGCACATTCTGTTTCCATTAACAAGTCAAAATGGAGAGAGATGCACTAATATCGGTTGGTATGCACTTGCTCAATAGGACAATTGAACTGAACAGATACTTTACTCCTTGTGTGAGACACCTTTGGGACATTTGTGAGGAGTGCTAATAGGAATGTGTGAAACGTGACATAAGCAATAATTCAGGTTTACGTGTGGGCTTGGATTTAAATGCGTATTTAAAGAGAACACCCCTTCATTATGTAGGTGCAGTTCCATATTAATGCTGTAACCGTTTTTTTTGGGGGGGGGGTATTTCTAGAGGTGCTAGCGCACCTTCTGGGGCTGCCCTTGTAACATTTCTTTGACCCACTTTTTACAGTAAACTGAGAATTGAGGTTACAAGAGAACGAGGAGACGACATGAATATTATATTTTGGATTCTGGAGGAAGACGTCCCCCACGGGCCTCTTTATTAATATTTAACATTGATGGCCTTTCAGCATCTCTGCAGTATGTTTAACAATGCAGATTTTTGGAACTGTCGCAATGGGGTCAGCTAAACAAAAAACATTTATTCAAACCGGCAGGTGTGATCTGCCGAGGGCGCAGCAGTGAGGTATTGCAACATACACACCCATAGAGGAGTGTTTTATAGGTCTGAAATGACTTCAGGCCTATAAAACCTATTTAAATAAAACAATGTGGTTAAATTGCTCACAGTTAATTGGCAGGCAGAGCTGTTATTCATCCGTGCAACATGCTGAAAGCTAAGTGAGAACGCCTAATGCAAGGCAAGCACACTGTAAACCTGGATAAGTTGAATCTACTTAAAAAAAACCAAGGTAACTCGTTGCCTTAAATTTTTTTAAGTAATGAAACATTAGTTGAATAAGTGCAGTGGACTATGTTTAAACTGGACTGGGCTAAGAACACTGATGCCCTATACAGGAAGGGCCAAAGTCGTCTCTATTTTCTGAGATGCCTGAGGTCCTTCAACATCTGCCGGACTATGCTCAGGATGTTTTATGAGTCTGTGGTGGCGAGTGCCATCCTCTACGCTGTTGCATGCTGGGGCAGCAGGCTGAGGGCAACAGACGCCAACAGACTCAATAAACTGATCCACAAGGCCAGTGATGTGGTGGGAGTGGGGCTGGACTCGCTGATGGCGGTGTCGGGGTGCTGTCTCTCCTGCAGGCCATTATGGACAATGGCTCCCACCCACTCTACAACACAGTGATGGGACACAGGAGCACATTCAGTGCAAGACTTATCCCACCAAAATGCACCACAGAGCGCCACAGGAGGTCATTCCTACCTGTGGCCATCAAACTCTATAACTCCTCCCTTAAGAGGTGACACTGTGGTTCACCAGTGTCATTCATTCATTCATTCATTCAGTTTTTATTTAGTATGTGTGCATACAACTGTACATAAAATTGTCCATATACATTGTACATATATATACTTCAGTATACTCCAGATTTATATTTACTGTCACAGCCATTGCACTCACAAGATTATATGTGTATATAGCCAAATTATCTCCTTAGTTTTTATATTTTTTATACCTTTAGTGTATTTTTATTTTGTTTTGATTTTTATTCATTTAAATGAAACGGTTGCAGCTGTAACAACAGAAATCTCCCTCTGGGATCAATAAAGTATTTCTGATTCTGATTCTGATGTTCAATGTGCTTGAGGCCCTTTTGGAATGGAATAAAAGATCTAAGTTGAATCATTCACCACCCATTTATTTAACTCAGCTTGTTAAGTAAGCACTACTCCATTACCAGTTGAACTAAATTGTATGTTCTAATTGACCAAACTTATCTTTTATAGTTCTTAAAAATTAAAATACATCTTTTAATCAATCCACCCAACCTCTTCCCCTTTTCGGGGTCTTGGGGGGGGGGTGCTGCCACCATGCCACTGTGCTGCCTGTAGCAAAAATATTTTTTACAATGTTGAACTTTGTCTCTTTAAATTTGGTAAATAAGCAAACATGATAAAACTCGGCCCTGCTGAACACTGGTACATTAACATTTACAAGTAACATTTGTCCATGGAACAATAAAAAAACTGTACAAGTAGAGAACCAATGGGTGAACAAAAAACAAACAAAAAGACCAAATATCTACTATATCACAATACAAAGCGCCTTGAGGCGACTGTTTGTTGTGATTTGGCGCAATATAATTTAATTGAATTTCAAACTCTACACAGCAAGAGGCCTAGCCCAAGGTAGAATCAAACCCACACCTTCTAGGTGGCATTCTAATTGTGAGGCAGTAGTGCTAACCACCATGCCATCATACTGCTGCTCACTAAGCCAGTCTTTTAAAACTGGTATAAACTAGATTTTTAGCAGGTGCAAAACCTGATGATATAAAGTTGTTTGAACTCAAACACATAATTACAATGAGATAGACCATCAAAAAGTACACTCTACTCAGAATTAATAAGTAATGTTGCGAAATGACAGATGTTTAAGTAATATAAACTCAGTTTATTTCAGTAGGAGCTGTTGATTGGACTTAAAAAAACAATTACAATAAAAAAGGACATGAAACAGTTCAGCTTACTCAGCATTAACAAGTAACGTTAACATACTAGGCAATTTTAAGTAATATGAACTCAATATTTTTAAGTTGAATCAAAATCTGGGTTTACAGTGTGGTGAGCACAGGGAGAAGGTGCAGACCAATGAATTCAAACCCAGGAACTTCTTGCTGTAAGGCAACAGTACCAAGTACTGCACCGCCATGATACCCCTATCAGTAACCATTAGAATCATTAAGGATCAGGCCATTATTGATCAGGTGCGCTGTGAGATATAAACCACGCCTTTTTTTAAATTACAAAATACAACTGCACAAAACATGACGAATTAAATTAATTTACTGTGTCAGTAATTTCTGCGCATTAATTTCTTTTACTGGGACAAAGCAACTTAACATTTCATGTGGCAACTTAAATCAGTAGGAAGTTTCATTAAAGTACAGAAACAAAGGCAAGATCTTTGATCACGCAGCTTGCGTGGTCCGCACATTTTTCATAACTGGTGTCTATTAATCGAACAGCACAAGAAACAGATGAGATTAATCTTTTTGAAAACTTGCAACTCTTTTTACAGCTACACCACAAGATGGCAGCATTGAGCTAGCTATTTATATGACTGAAGCTGCACACTGGAAACTAAACCATGACACAGTGCATAAATGTCAGGACGCATTCCATGCTATTCTGCAAACATGCATCGTCATGGGAGGTTAATAAGTGGAGTGAGACGTGAGGCTCAAATCTGGGACTGATTTTCCAGCTTAAATATGGAGTTTGCAGTGATACAGTCACATTTGTTTGGGAAGAAACAGTGCAGCTTATGCAACTGCTCATAGCTTTGGTAGACACAGTGCTTATTGGTTGGAGGCTCCTTTAAACTGGTGGCCTGTTCTTGATAATGACCAGCTGCACATGCCTTGGAATGAGGAGCTCTTCTGTGGCTGCCATTGTGTAAACCATACCTGAAATCTACTGGCTGACTGCCCAGAGCCTCCACTTCAAGGATGACAGTATGAAATAAAAATAGGGGTAAGCATATACTCGCTCTATTGAGCCTTTCTGTCAAAGTGCTGGTGGTGGTTTCTTATTACAAAGAAATTTATTTAATCTATTTTTTCTAGGAAAATGTTAGAATATAATAAAAATGGCTTGTCAAAAGATAAAGTTTGGCCCACAGGATGATTTCACAGAGAGTAGAAAAGGAGGACACAATATTTGGCATTTGCGTTGTATTTTTTGCAGCAGGAAGCTGCTTGTGTCATTAAGAATGGTTCACAGCCTTTTACAGCCTTCTCACTGATAAAGACATTACCCCTGGCTTGTCAAAGCACAACAAAGTAGGGTGGTTAGGCCAAGAAGCCAAGAGCTTTCTCTGATTTACAGTATCAGCATTTCTTGACAGTGGACTGACTCGGGAAAGCTGAAGACATATTGCTGAAATTGCGCTTGCATTGCATGCTGTAAATGTTTTCAGAATGTACTTTTACTTGTTTTCACTAAAAGAAAAGAAAATGTGAGGTTTTTTTTTTTTTAAATATTAAGGAAGTAAATAAGTGACAGCTTTAACAGGAACAAAGATGTGGCATGCATACAGTATCTGTGTATGCATCAGAGATCGTAGTGCCTGTGTTTACACTCTGCCACTAACATGTGAAATAACCACCACCAAATGGTGTTCTGCATATGTCTGTCTAGACACATGAATACACAGAGCACATACAGAGTAAACAGTCCAGGGTTAATATTTGTGAAAAAAAAAATTAAAGGAGAAAAGTGCAATTATTACTTACATTTTCAGTTATTTGTTTTTTCTGTAAATTCGCTGATTGTGTCAGATTTTTTTTTTTTGCATGCTTTTCCTAATATAAAAAAAAAAAGATGTGTTTTAATATTTATTACTGCTTTCTTGGCACTTGGGTGTCGAACTTTGGTGTCTCCTCGCTGTAGGGATAGAATGCGCTGTTGGTCATGATAGCTAACCAAGGTGATAAGGAGTCTAAGCTGTATATCGATGATTTTGCCACTATGCACTTATGAAACATCGCACGCGCCATAACCTCACACCCAGGTGTGCCTCCTTCTGCTCCAGGTCAGAAAGAGTGTGATCAACATGTTTTTTTTTTTCTTTCTTTCCCTGGACTATCCTGGTACACAGGGATGCTAATCATGTTACTCCTCCTTCACACTTCTGTTCATCTGTCCCACCGTCATAATATCAGTGCCCTTTTTGTAAGGATACCCTCACTCTGTGCATGCCGGTCAACAAATCGACACACATCATGCTGGGATGGCTTGGATGAAGGCATGTCCAGGTATTGTGCCTCTTTCTTCGCATAGTGTCAGTGTCAGTTTTGAGCTCATATTTTATGATTGATCTTGCCACCAGTTTATTTATAAATGTGACTGAAATGTCAAGGGGGAATCATTATGCACAGAAATGACAAGCTCTGGAGTTTGTGGTTATTTTTGGCAAAGTAAGGGGCTTAAAATCAGGCCAGGTTTGTCAGGTTGGATTAACATTTGGGAGATTTGTATGCTGGAGTTATTAGGAAAAAAAGTGATCCAAGCTACAACCGACACTTAGTGCGGGATTGAGGTTAGACGTGACAGCTGTGCAGAATTAGGAACAGCCTTGACATGTTCAGGAATACAGTGTTGTAACTAAAGAAAGTGTAGTAACAACTCAGAAAAGAATATATTAGACATAATACACAGCATTGTGCTCTGAATATCTTGGTGATATATACAGTATACTATATTGATGGCACAATAATATGACTATTTCTTATGTTTCTATTGTTTTTAAACCAGGTGAAAGGATGGTTTCAGTTGCACAAAAGAGCACAGGATGTGTGCTGCTGCTCCTCTTTCTCACATGGTCGATCTCCCCCCTCTCTTTCTTCACTGCATTAGCAGCCCCGACGGCTCCTAGAGCCATGGCCCTTCCTGTTGCTGACATTAACAAATCAATCTTAATCCTGCCCGCTACCATTTCCACTCTTTCAGTGCAAAAATCTCCCACCGTATCACAGTCCCAAGCCTACTTTTCTTCTCCTGCAAGTACCTCACGCTCTTTATTAAAACTCCCGCTTAAGGCTGACTCAAATCCAGACTCATCTGCCTCTGATACATCAGTTCCACTCTGCAACCCAACACCCCACAGAGATGTCCCAACCTCACCTCCGACTTCTAAAAAAATCCATCTGCCTGGCAAAAAGATCTCTGCGAGTCTTTTTTCAGGCCATTGTCACCACGCCTCTTTCTATCCTATTCAACCCCTAAAACAGATCTCATGGTTGCCATTGGACCCCTGCAAACATCTGAATTTGTCCTACAAAACTACAAAAGCCCTTTCACACAAAAACCTTCAATCTCCTCAGACCAAAAGCTGCCTGCATCCCGGTTCTGCTCAAAATGTTCATCTTCAGCCTGCTAATCCTCCTAAACCTCAATCGCCTTTCTCACCAGCACCACTATTTCTCCTCTCCAACTCAACTTTAGTTCCATCTTTACCTCAAAATGCTTTAAAAACCCTTCTCTCTCCTCTTTCAATGTCATCCCTTTCTGCAGCATTAACCTTCAAAACAACACCGCCTGCCCTTTCTAAAAAGTCACTCCTTCCTCCCGACAAAACCACGTTATCTCCTCCAGAAGAAACAGCCTCTCGTCTTGCACCTGCCCACCTTCCCCACGTCACAGGCCCGCTGTTTGAACACCAGCCGTTCACTGTCACTTGGAATATCCCAGATCTAGTGTGTAACAGATACAACATCTCACTGGACACCTCACCCTTTAAAGGAGTGGCCACACCTGCCAAGGTACGAGTAAAAAGATAATGGCTAATCAGCAGCTGTGATATTTTCAGACAACATTTATTAGGCATGTTGGATTGGGGGGTCTGTCACTGGTTATAAAACTGTCCTTAAAGATACACTTACATAAGGGGCATGGATTTGTTTGGTTTTGCTTCTTCTGCAGGTTCCAGGACAGTTTCTATCTCTATTCTACACAGATCGATTGGGTCTTTACCCACACATAGACCTCAAAAGTAGGAAAATTTTCCACGGTGGCATCCCTCAGAGAACTAACCTGAAAGCCAGTCTGAACAAGGCCAGAGCAGACATTAACTACTATATCCCATCCAGGTAAATAGATCCATTTTATTTGCCACCAGTGACACATTTGATGCTAATGTTTACCTTCATTACCCTCCTTATTTCTTGCAGGACAACCACAGGCCTGGCTGTGATAGACTGGGAGGAATGGCGCCCCCTATGGGACAGAAACTGGGGAACCAAAAGAATCTACCAGACTTTGTCAGTGGCCCATGTAATGCAGACTAACCTCTCCCTCACAGTAGAGGAGGTAACAGTAAAAGCCAAACAACAGTTTCAGGTCAGAACACTTTGTGTGAGGTTTAATAATAAATTATATATAATATAGAGCTGTGAGTACCTATTAATTATTCATGTCATTATTCCTTCCCTCCTGCCTTCCTTCCTCTTAGGAGGCAGCAAGGAATCTTATGTCAGAGATGTTGGCCTTGGGCAGAGCTATGAGACCCAACTATCTTTGGGGCTTCTACTTGTTCCCAAACTGCTATAACTATGGCTGGCAGGACCTACATTATACGGGCCAGTGCTCCATGGGGGTGAGGAGGCAAAACGATGAGCTGCTCTGGCTGTGGGAGTCAAGCACGGCCCTTTACCCCTCTGTGTACCTGCAGGTCAGTGATGTTTCTCAATGAATGAGCTATCTCTGGTATTATTTCCTGTTTAGCTGTAATGTTTCCTGCATCCTTGGACTGTTTCAGAGCTCTCTAGCAGACAATCCCAAAACTGCTCTGATGGTGAGAAACCGTGTCCAGGAGGCTTTGAGAGTGTCTGCCCTGCCCGGATGGAGTGCTGCTGCACCCGTGTTTGTTTACATGCGCCCTGTCTTTGTTGATGACAGCAAACGCTTCCTCAGCCAGGTAACCAAGACTCATTTAAATGTGGATTTGTTTAAAGCCTTGTTCACAGGTGCATTACGTACTAGTCTGCAGCATGAGCTTCTGACCCAGCTGGGATGTTCTTGAGAGACATTTACAAATGACAACCACTAAGCTTAGAAGCTAATTTACTTTACAGCTGAAACAGAGTCCATCTTTTCCTTAGAGGGTGAATGCGCACTTGATTAGATTACATCTTACGTCTTCGGTTACTTCATACATACGGAGTCTTTCCAGCCAGGAGGTCCAGTTTTAAGAGGAGTTCAGTTTCTTTGGTGTAACAGCATCCTGCTCAGGCAGTAACTCCCACATGAGGTTGCAATCCTTATCTTCTGTTCTCAGCTGTGTAACCATGTTGCTAAAAAACTCAGCTACACTGCCTGTTCTTTAAGCTCTTTGAGAGAAGACGAATTGCAGAGAAAGCAAAAATATTTCTTTTGGTTTTGAGAATCTTTTGTGTCTAAGTTTGGCTCTTGTGAGGCCTGGACAGCAGGTAGGCCTGTTTCACTACAGGGTCATGCTGTTGTAATAAATACAAAATTAAGTTTGGCATTGTCTTGCTGAAATAAGAAAGCCCTTTCCTGTAAAGATTTTTTTCCTTTTTTTCATGAAGTTTTTGAACATTTCTGTAAATGGTAAAAGTCAGTGCGTGGTTTTACATGTGTGATGAGCCATTAGTGAAGATGTTTAACTATTTACATCCAGGGGGATCTGATCAGCACCGTGGGGGAGAGCGTGGCAGTTGGAGCATCTGGTGCTG
Source organism: Pterophyllum scalare (assembly GCA_024447675.2). Taxonomy (NCBI): domain Eukaryota; kingdom Metazoa; phylum Chordata; class Actinopteri; order Cichliformes; family Cichlidae; genus Pterophyllum; species Pterophyllum scalare. The sequence continues at coordinate 572 of JAMQGT020008881.1, read as the reverse complement.
TGCTGTGGGGGGCCAGTGCTGACTATGATGACCAGGTAACGTCACACCACAGACCTCCACTGGACTGCTGAAAGACATGACAATGTATTGATGTCATTCAGTCAGACCAAGACAAAGACTTTAATTAGATGATAAAGGAAGCAGCTTATGTCTGCAACAGACAGATAATATCTGCTGATTGATTGTGGTGGCTGGTTTTGCAACCACAGTAGTTAATCCACAGCAGCAAAGCCTAAATTAAGTGATGATGGTGACTTTGACTGGATGTTTAAATGTCTCTGACAGAGATCTCAACGTTTAATTAATATTCTTACAGTTACATATCTTAATTGCCTGCGATTGCATAATACATGCAGCCACATATCTTTGTTGCCTGCTATACAGTGCATTAAGTTTTTATTTTATTGTGAAATATTTTTGTTACTCTTGCCTGTAACTTAATTGACACATTGAACATCTTAATTGACACATTACAAACCTATCAATTCAATTCAATTCAATTCAATTCAGTACAATTCAATTCAATTCAATTCAATTTTATTTATATAGTGCCAAATCACAACAAACAGTCA
>JAMQGT020008880.1:0-17128 GCA_024447675.2 Pterophyllum scalare | reverse complement strand
TATAGTATACTTACTTGGTTCAGTTAGTATTGCTATTGAGTGTAAAATGACACAAGAATGTTCATAATTTTATCATGTGGACATAGAGTGGGTCACCTTGGAAACAGAAGTTTGGTAGTTTGAACTCTGGCTTCTTCAATCTACTGGAACATTTCTGTTCTTTTACTAAACAAAATTGGTGTTTTATTACGTCATTTTTCTGGCGCCCCACATGGATATTTCTTTTTTTTTTTTTACAGATTTTTTTAACAGTGTACTCTTGGCTCTTTAGTAATCTTAGACACACAGTTCTTCCTGTGAGCACATAAGCCCCAACCAAACCTTTTGTTTGTGAGGGCCGACCAGTCAGAAGAAAGTTGGCTCAGAGGGAAGTTTCAGATCCTGGATAAACTGTGTGGCTACACCAAGGTTCAGTAAAAGATAAATATAGATTAGACTGAACTGCAAATCCTGCAAAGCTAGTCTAGTGGAGACCAAGAGCACAAATATGGAGCTGGAAGTGATCACAATAGATCTCGTTTAACATCTTATATCTTTCCTAAGATTATATGACCTGTGTCAAGATTCAAACGCCGGTGCCATATCTATATCCATGCCATAGAGACATGGAAAGAAGTTCCCATTTTCCCCCACCCCTCCACCCTTATCCCCCAAAACATGTTTGTTTTTTGTTTTGTTTTCTTGTTTGGGTTTTTTTTGGGGGGGGGCAGACATGGTTGATATATAAAAAGATGACCCTGTGACCATGTAGGTTGCTAGACACAAGAATGCAAATCTCCTCTGAGCCATAAAACCATCAATATTCCTCTTGAGAGAAGGAATCAAGCCATATTAATTTTTTTAATTAGCAAAGTAAAGGTGAAGCAGTGGAGAGTTAATTACTCAATTACTGCCTTCAAGTTAATTTTTAACTATCTGAAATGAAGTCAGTCATTATTTAGTGATTGGTTGATAATTAAGAGTCTAATCTAAATTAATGGTTGGGAGACTTTTTTTTTTATCCCACAGTGCGCTTGGTGCAGCATTAAACCAGGAAAGTAGATGCCATTCCAATTAGAAGTGAAAGGATTTAATGTATTGATGTTTTGTTTTTTTTTCCTCCTGCAAATCTTTTCCCTGACACATAATGAAAGCTTTGATAATTTGGAAAAGGAAATACCCCATTTCCAGGCGAGTGCGTTTTAGCTCCTTCTCTCTGTGCAATTAGGAAACTTTTTCTCCATCTAATTATGAACATAATTGTGCCTGTGACAGAATATTGGGAGGAAATGCAAATTGTGGTTAAAGTTATTTTCTTTAATTCACCTCTGGTTTGATAGATTAAACGTGATGCCTTTAAGATCTGCCTGTGTATTTAAAATTGAGTGGATTAAATGCCAAGCTTCCTCTGGAGCAACAATTCCATTTCAATTAAAACTGACTTATCACCTTTTCCTAAAACGTGCTTAATATGCCAAAAATTTTCCATGCTTGAAAGAGTCCAAAATACCATTTTAATTGTTATCAGTGAGTCGCATCTCCCCCTCTCTCCCTCTTTTCTCTTTCTTCTGCCCACCCTCTTTTTTCCTTGGCTGTCTTGGCACAAGCCGCACGGAAATAGACCTAATTAACCCCCCTACCCCGCAGGGAAATCCGCTATGCAAATTACCATTTTCAAAATATAGTAATTTGAGAAATAGTGACGCCAATTTTTCATGCACGGGCTCGAAATATTTGCATATACATTTAGCAGCCCAATCAATAGGGCTACTTCTCATCTTATGCACGTGCGTGGAGAGGAGGGGAGAGGAGGGGTGTTAAAACAAATGCAGGGATCTGATGGGCATGAAGGGGAAGAATGGTTGGCCCTATTCGGCCACTGGCTAACTACTGGAGCCCAACAAAACCATCTGCTGGCAGTGAAACGGTGGAGGGGAGAAAGGAAGGAGGAAAAAGTCACCCCCCCCCCAAAGAACCCAGCTTAAAGCCACTCTGTAAACAAGGAAATATGTTTTAATTAGGAAGCAAGTTCACGCGCATCTCATTTAAATCACTTTAATGAATAGCTTTGTCAGAGTGGCGCCCGCGCACTAACAGAAAATGACTGATGCTGTTTGAAACAAAGGCCTCTCCTTTGGCTCACTCGGTTCATGTTTTGTTTTCTCAACTCGCTGAGCTCCTCATTGTCTGTTAACCTTAACAACATCAATTTAAAGCATGACCAACTGCAGGTTCAGATGTCGGGGGCCGCACTTATTTATTTTGGGTGGCACGATGTCAGAGTTTCACTTCACAATAATTGTGTTTGAAAGAAAAAAAACAATATTTACAGACAATCAGAACACAAAAGTGCAATAATGCTGTCAGTCAAATTAACTTTGTTTCTTGAATGCATTAAATGCCAAACAAAAATGCATGGAAGTGGCATGAGAGTCTTTAGCCATAACTGTACAAGAAAAACCACAATTACACTGAAGATGTATGTGCATTATTTGCATGATATCAACCATTCATTCTTACGTGTCACTGTTGATGTGAATACAAAGTTGCTTTGAGGACACCTTGTTGATTCACTCCAAGGTAATCAGACAATGATAATGTATTGCTGAGCAATGTGTGAAAATATGTGCTTTATTTTAATACATAACCCTTATGTTAAAGCCCTAAATGTGAACCACTTTTTGTTGGGGGTTTTTTTTGTTTGTTTTTTTGACCATCCATCTTTGCACAGCTGTAGGCTTCACATCAGTCTGTCTATGGCTTTAACAGTCTATTATCATCAGTTAATCCTTGTCAACTGCTCCTGTCTGTAAAAATGGCATAATTACCTGAATTATCAAGTCAAGTTGTGACTGTCAGACACATAAAGATTCATGTGGGATTTGAGGTGTTTTAAAAGGCTGTTTGGTTGATACGTCCACTGACCCCAGCTCACTGGTTTGCAAGTATTGCAAATTTTTAAGTTCAGCCTTTGTTGACAAATTACCTCAGTGTAGCATTCACAACTCTGCATTCAGGCACTGATAGCATGCAGCTTCCCTCACAGTAACCACAGCACAGGTACGTTCTGAGTGTTTACATGAACTTTGTGAAGCTCAGCAGTCTTTAAAAATGCAGATGGGTCGTGAGGAGTGCTTGGATTTGACTGCAGACTCTTGAGATGTAAGATGCTCAGGTAAGTCAAAACTCAGAAGGCCAAGCTACGGGTTCCTACAGCTTCATGTACAATAGGAGGCAAGAGCTTATTACATAATGTGCTAAAGAGGGACTGGAAGCATCTCCACCACTAACTACATACACAGTCATGGTAAAAAGAAAGAAAGTCCTCTATCAATTCTATGGGTTTATGTATCAGGCCAGAAAAACAAAACAAAACATATTTTTAGTTCTTACCAGGTAAAATGACATAAATACAACCTTAGATGAAAAACCACACATGACATATTACACCGTCATTATTTATTTAACAAAACCTCAATGCAGAAGCAGTGTATGAAATGTAAGTACACCCCATGATTCAGTAATGTTTAGAAACACCTTCAGCAGTGATAACTTGAAGTAAACCTTATTTTCCATATGAATTTATCAGGCTCTCACATCATTGTGGGTGAATTTTGGCCCACGCTTCTTTACAATGTTGCTTCAGTTCATTGAGGTTTGTGGTCATTCATTTGTGCACTGCTCTCTGAAGGTCCCGCTGCAGCATTTCAATAAGGTTGAGGTCTGGACTTTGACTGATTCTTTTCTTTTTCAGCCATTCTGTTGCAGATTTGCTGCACGGCCTGGAATTGTTATCCTATTGCACAACCTAATTGAGGCGAAGTTTTAGCTGACAGATTTTCTCATATTAGACTCTAGAATACTTTGATATACAGAGGAGTCGACTGAAAGGTGTTGCGGTCCCGTGGCTGCAAAAAAAGTCGAAATCATCATGACAGCTGGTATGAGTTGGAAATGACTTTTTCCAAATTTATGGGCAGCAACAACTGCTTCTTTGAGATCACTGTTGGTGTTTTTATCTCCTTAGCAGTGTTACCACCAACAAACTGCCCAAACTTCTGTTTTCATAGAGTTGCTCACACTTGATCAAGTGCACTGGATTAACAGCACCAGGCTGCAACTTACACTCTCAATTCCTATGGAAGCAGTAAAGATTGTGCTCAGTTTTTTCACACTCTGGTTCTGCATTTGGCTTAATTTTTGTCAAAAACATAACAACTTAGTGCAGTATGTCATTTTCTGTAGTTCATCTGAGATTGATGCAATATTTTTATTTTGTCCTGATATATAAAACCTCAGAATTGACAGAGGATGTACTTTCTTTTCACCATGACTGTAAACACACACACACACACATATATATATATAAAAACACTTTTTCCTAAAATTAAAGTTGATCTCTCTTCATTAGAAGTCACTGATTTTTTTTCTGTTAGATGTGATGATGAGTCTTCGATGGCACTCATCCAAAATCACAGGACAGTTTAAGCAATTAATGCTCAGAGGTATCAGTCAGCGAGAGCAAATAATTTCACATAAACTGCCAGTGCACCAAGCACAGCCTGATGATACCCTCCGGAGTATCCATCCTAACATATGCTTAATTGTTTACCACTGCTTGTTACATAAATAGAGATGCTGCAGGGGAGGAGGGGAGAGGGTGGGGTGGGGGTAGGGTTTAGAGTCAGTACACTATGAGACGGAGCTGGAGAATTAATAACAATTTGTGGCAAATAATTACTTATCAATTAAAGCTGTTATCCTGCCTAATTAGGCAACGTTCATTAAATTCAGCCAATTTAAACCTTAATCAAGAGTTAGCAGGGCCTGACAGCACAGAGAGGATCGGTGAAGGAGCGCCCTCCAGTGGAGAAAATGTATTAAAATAAGTGGCATCTTTATTATTTTGTATAAAGACTCGTATATTTTTAGTAATGATGTTAGAATAAATACTTGCATCATTTACTGGCATGGCAATAATATCCAAAAGTTCCAGCATGAAACAATTCAGTGAAGAGTATAAAGAGTAAAATGTACTCAAGGTTGCAAAATGAAAGTTAGTCATTATATCTTCTTTTAATACTATATGTATCACACGTGTTGTGTAAAACTTCCAAAAGCAGTTCATATCTACCTGTAAAATGAATGCATTGGTATAAAAAGCATAAAATGTGCCCTTTTAAATCTAAAATGCATTCAGTACCAGATTAAAATCCTCGGGGGGGTTGGGGCTTTTAACTAAGTACAAAAATGCCCTTACAGTACCTGAGTAAATATAATGAGTTCCTCGGTTATAATCAAAATTAGGGAAAAAAACAAACAATTACTCAGTGCACCAGAGGCTTTTAGTGGTACTCTAAACCAGCTAAATGTAACTTTGAACACTAATTCGTTCAAACCCCTAAAAAAGAAGGCTAATTAATTACTTACACCAATGATAACTAATGATGATTAGTAGTAGCAGTATTTGTAGCTAAGAGATAAAATTACTCAGCTCAGTTACTAAAGCGTAATAAAGTTTTTTTTGCATGTTATTTTCTTTATGCATTATTGTAGTATTCATTTACTTCACTGTATTCACCACTTTATGGATCCAATCATATCTTTTGCATGAAACATCTCCAAACTACTGCTGCGACGTAAACAGCGTGTTGGAAAAACTGAAATAAGGTGAAATAAAGTCTAAAGTTACAGAATATGTTTGCACATGAGTTAAGTACACTACCACAAAAGTTCGTGTCAGAATAAATGTACTTGATTATTTATCGCATTTCAGATTAGAAGCGTCTTCGCCCTGCGGTCTGTCTAATTGTAAAGCCTTCACTTCCTATGTGGTCATTTGACAACAAAGCACGCGCTTCTCGGGGCGCCTTGCCACGAGGAACGAGTTAATTAATATTGGCTCTTGTTTGGTCTGGTTAATGAATGAGTAAATTATGCACCTCTGGGACACCGCCTCCCCAATCGGTTTAAATTATCCCCCTACCCCCTACCCCCCTTCTCCCAACATTGTCCTCCAATTTCCCCACTCTGATCCTGCACTGATGGGGTCCCTGTCACTAACCACACAGACACACACACACACACACACACACACACACACACGGAAACCAAGGCTGCACCCCTGCCGTCTCCGTCTGTCTTTCTTTGTCCTGCCCCGGTGTTTTTAGTTCATTGTCTTCTGCACATTTATTGACCCATTTCTTTCTCTCTTCCTCTGTTTTTTTTAAACATTTCTGCTAAATAAAAAAAGAAAGCGCTTTGAGTACTGTGAAAAGCGCTTTATAAGTCTAAGGCATCATCATCATTATTATTATTATTATTATTATTATAAAAAAGAAACGAAACCCCGCATTGTCAGCTCAGGGTAGCAAATAACTTCCATCTCATTAACTCGGTTTAGAGGGAAGGCTAGTCAAACAAAGCTTGGCCGCAATCTGACACACACACACACACACATACACACACACACACACACACACACAGTCCTGTTGGTGAGAAGAGGAAGAAAGATCCACATTATTTGCATTAAAAGCCTCGCACCGTGAAATTCATTTATAATTACAAAGTGGGGTGCTCTGTGTGTGTGTGTGTGTGTGTGTGTGTGTGTGTGTGTGTTATGCAGATCAGACACGTGTGTTGAAGGACTATCGCACTTGCATTGGTTATTTTGTGATATGCTAACGCCGAATGTATGGTGACAGATTGCAATTATCTCGTTATTGTAATTGTCAGAGTCGATTCACTGCAGGCCGTGTGCAGGCTGCATGAAGAATTCCGGGAGTTACATGCAAATGTACAAATGTAGCTGGGTTTTTTTCATCGTTTAAATGCTTTATCCAACACACTGCAGTCAGGGCTTCACCTTAAACACGTGATCACCATCTGCAAATTAAGGTTGGTCATCTTTTATGACCTGAACATGACGAAGGATGAGAGGAAGATTCTGCCGATTTCATATCATCAAAGCGTGTTTCATCCCGCTGAATAAACTGTATAATAAAGCTGCTGAGTATGAGTTAAAGTGTCGCCAGGCCTGACTCTTTATTTCAGTGTCGAACAAAGTATTGGGACTTTTTTCTATGTGGGTTTGAGCCTCCCGAAGGAGGCCGTTTCAGTGTTCACCGTCACAGTGAGACATGCTCATCCTTGTAGAACGCCAGCGCCCTCATGCAGTGAAAAAGGTGTAGTGCAGGTCCTTTTTGTCAGCTAGTTTGTCTCTGTACAGCTGGCAGTGCTGTATGCGCCTTCTGTCATCAAAGAGTCCCAATTAAGAACCAGAAGGAAAAGATTTTAGGCCCAAACACCAAAGCAGTCACTTCACCGATCATCAAATTAATGGTGCATCAGCTGGCTCACCTCCATAGCACGTGGCACGGTATGCTTCAGAAGATCAGAAGAGATATCTACTGTCTAATAACTGTATCTTTATGGTGCACTGAAAATGCAACTGTCGCCTCTCTAACGTTGTCTCCAAACCGTCAGAAATTTCATGTTAGAGTACTTTGTAGAGGTGAGAGGGCACTCTGTGACATGATGATTGTTAGGAAGGGGGGAAAGCACAATGAATGGAACATTTAGGTTTGATTCTTGTTGTTGCATTCTGGTAGGATGATTTGTGTAGTTGCCCTCATTACATGTTTAGCTTGTCAATCAAGCCAGGCTGAATAACAAAAAGGCAGGATGTATCTGCAAGGTGAAAATAACTAAATAAATACATAAATAAGCAAGAAGCCCTCTGGAAGCACAAACCTCCACCGAGGCAGCTCACTCTCTGGGCGGTATTTACTTTTAATGGAATAATATTGTATTTTGTATATGCCGATTTTGTTTTCTTTGTTCTTTTTAAACATACTTTAACAGGTTTGTAGAGCAGTGAAAATTCAGATAACAGTAGCATGGCAGATGCTTACTTTGATTACACACAACTGGGCTTTATTATATAAATATTATACTACAGTATATTTCTAACTAACCAGGCAGCTCATTCTCTTTCACTTGTCAATACTTTCTTTAAAGTTATAACTCATTTTGGGGTCAACTTGAAAGAAAGGCAGACATGAAGCTTAAAATTTAGGTCAGAGGTCAAAGGTGACATATAAGGATGCAAACTAGAATCGCCATATACCAGCATGTATCATTTCCTGAATGTTGCCAGTACAAACAAATGCAGCTGAATTTTAAACACAGTTTTTAAGCTAAAAGGCATTTTATGAAAGTTTGACCTTATTTGACCTTGGAGCAGAGGTCAGACGTGACATGATATTTTAAATCTTTATACAGTACTTTCTATATGTTGACAATACACACCACACTTGTAAGAATTATAGTTTCTAAGTTTCTCATCCAACATCACTGTCTGACCTCACAAATGTGCTTCTGGAAGAATGGTTAAAAATTCCTATAAACACTCCTATACGTTGTGGAAAGCCTTCCCAAAAGAGCTGAAGCTGTTACAGCTGCAGAGGGTGGGCCAACATCATATTAAACCCTACAGGTTAAGAATGGGAGGTCACTCAAGTTCATATGCGTGTGAAGGAAGACGTGAATACTGGCAGTGTCGTGAATGTCTGCATCGAAAAATATCACATTTGACCTCTGATCTCACGTTACACCATGGCGCTAAATTTATTTTTTTTTAATGTATTTAAACTTGTTTTATTAAAGTAGCAAAAGAACATTGTCATTTAAGACAAACGGGAAACAGCATCTTTAACGCCAGCTTGATCTCGGCAGCGCTGACAAACGGGATTGGTTGCTCCAGGGCACTGCCCGCACACCTGCAGCTGCTTCTTCTTCATTAAATCCTCCTTGACCCTGCCTGTTCAAACCAAACCCCTGTAGCCGCCTGGGCTGCCGCTGGGATGGCTGAGTCTCGGAGAGTTCAGCTGTTTGCTCTGAGCAGTGACGCGCCTTCTTATCTCAGTTCGCCTTCGGACAAAAAGTGTGAGCAGGGAGGAGAAAATGGCTCAGACCGACCCGCTGACACCCAAACGGTCCGGCTGGTCCTCGAATCATTCGAGCCCGACGAGCGGAGCTTCCCGGAGTTCAGCTACAGTCAGCTTATAGACGACAAGGTGGGATTTTTGTCACAATGTCCACCTTGCCTAACCTGTGACCAGTTACGATAAAACACACACACACGGCTCTACGTAGTCTAGATTATATAAATATGTTTCAGGCTTTTAGCTAATGTTAAAATCCGTGTTTTTTTACTTGTGAAGGAATGAGTCATAAACACTTTAGTTCTCAAGATAAAATGTATATATATTGAAGAATCAGAAAAAGACGCACATGCGCATGTGGGGACCCAGAGTTCAGGAGGAGACAGGCCTGTGTGTGCGCTGTCTCTCTCCCTCTGAGCCCATGTACCTGTCTAACCATAACATCTTTATACTGCCTCTTATCTATTTGTAAGCATTCTGGGCTTTTTTTCGTTTATTTTTTATTTTTTATTTAATTAACTTACTGGGGTTTACTTTTAAACATTTGCCCTTTATTCACTGAGCAAAAATAATCCCTAACACTAACTGCCCGGATTGGTAAAATTATTTAAGGATGTAGGCATTTACACACACTTTAAGTTTAATTCAGTCTGAACTGCACTGATAATTACACAGGAGCGTTTTCTCATTTTTAGAATAAATTATTGTACAAATGAAATTTGTTTTGTTTTATTAGCTTAGCTATTTTTTTTAGCCACAAAACTAAGTAGCCTTAGAGTCAGGTCTGATTAGGTTTAGTGGGCCAGAGATCAAAATGAAAGCCTTTGATAAGTAATACCGACTGTGCAATAAGAGGCACTGACTGACATGTTTCACTGTTTCAGATCAATCAGTCAAAAGATGGAGGACCACTGAGCAGCTGTGAAAAGGAAGAAAAGAAGGGAGAACGATGAAGTTGCTGCCATTGCAAGAAAGCTGGAAGAAAAATATGTGAATAGCTTTTTTTTTTTTTTTTTTTTGTCCAGGTGTAAACAGGTTGTTTTTTAATACATATTATTAGCCTATAAGATTCCATCAGTCAAAAGATGCTGCTCACTATGATGATGGTGCAACAGTGCTTTGCATCCTCTCAACACAGGGCGCCAAACCTAAGAAACAAAAGACCGCATCCAGGACCTGATTGACATTGGATACGGTTATGATGAAGAGGATTCTTTCATTGACAACTCTGAGGCTGTGAGTCAGTGTTTTTACATTTTTTCACAGCGGTTGGAAACTCATCTTTACTTGCACAGTCGCAGTTTGGATGACAGACCCTGACCTCACTCAGCACTGAATAAATGTTTTCTCTGCTCATTTCTGGAGCAGTTTACATGCACAATCTTGAAAGCACAGTGCATGATATTCCTGCATGCTCAGAAGCACGATCGCACTGTTCATCCATCACCCTTTAAATGGCTTCACTTATGAAAATTGGGGGTCCCTCAATAGTTGGTTTAATATACCTTTTTTTTCCTAATTGATAAAATCGACTTAAAGCAAAATATTACTGCCTTTTTTTTTAGTATGATGAGTTTGTGCCGTGCTCACTCACCACCAAATTTGGTGGATTCTATGTGAATTCGGGCGTGCTGCAGTTCCGCCGGGCTTCTGACGCTGAATGCGATGATCCCGCAACAGAAGAGACAAAAGTAAGCCGTACGACTGCATGTTGTGAAGGAGAATTTGGCAAATCTACTGAATATATTTCGAGCACATTTTTTATGGTCTTCATGCCCAGACAGTTTTTTTTTTTTTTGCTCAAAGGTTTTGGTTCTTTATAAAGTTTCTGAACTGTATGATAACACACACCTTCAAACAGAAACGTAAACTCGATGATGGGCAAGAGAAGCCACAGAAGAAGCAGTCCAGAGCAGGTGGAGAGATGGCAAGCAGCTTGGATCCAAAGTTAAGGTGGGGCCAACCAAAGTCATTTAACCTTTTCTCCAGAGTTGGGTGCTGATGCCATATAGCTGATGTATTAACACTAAATAATTCCCTTGTAATGTGCTTCTGTTGTAGCACTATGTCTGAATTTGGGCAGGCTGATGAGCCAAAGATCAGAAAGAAGAAAAAGGCTGTTAGGACTCTGAGTGTCACAAGCATGCTGAAAAAGTTTCAGAAAGAAAAAGAGAGGGAGCGACAGAAGAAAATGAGAGAGAAGGCGGCTGCAAATTTGGGTGCAACAGCAGCCCCTCTGTTCCCTGCAGATGCAGGTGGGGGTGGAGGCACAGGGCTGACTGACCCTCTCCTCAGTTTAATTGGCTCGACCAATGACCACGCCCTGATTCAAGCGGCCAGCGCAGTAGATTTTGATATTGATCTGGACTCTTTATTAGAGGTCAGTGAAGAGACCCCATCACCTAAATCACTCCCTCAGCCTGCTGTAGAGACACAGCTAATCCAAAGCAAAACAGATGATCCAACACAGCTGAACACTTTCTCTGATGCCAAAAGCCAGACTTCAAATTCAAGGATTAATTTGCAGCAGAAATGTCAACCGGAGAAAATCCGGCTTCCGTCAGAGGCCAGCTCAACATTACAGAGCACCCTGCTGCCAGAGGGACTTCCCCCAGCACTGGAAGACAGCATCAGAAAACTCACAGCGGTGAGATTGATTTACGCTGAAGTGAAGATGACTGTGTACTGTATGTGATGACAAACTGCAGGATGGATGTGCACACAATGTTCACACTGTGTTTAGGTTGCCAAGACATCAGAGGGGGAGTCAAAACTCAAGTTCTTCAGTCCAGATATCAACTCAGTCCTACTAGAGTGAGTCTTCCCAGACTTTTAGATTTCATGCCCCACCTGTCATGACCCTGTACCCCACCCATGGGCACAGGGTCATGACTGTTTGAAAAACACTGCACTAAACTAATATGAGCAAACATTAGCGGGACATGCAAAGATTAAACTTAATGTAAGTGCAGCATCACAGAGCTGCTGGTACAGCTGCATGCTCAAAGGTAGACAACCCAGTGGGTGACTCTAATGCTATATGTAAACTTGTTCCACCTGAGGTATTGAACATGGTGATTAAATGCACTTTTCTGCTCTCTTGGTGTCTTGATGCAGTATTGAGTTGCAGTGTCGGGAGCAGAGTGGCTCACTGCGCTCCAAGGTGTACACACACCTGTCGTCTTTCCTGCCCTGTAGCAGAGACACACTTCTCAAACGTGTAAAGAAACTGTTGATGGCACAAGTGGTAAGTGCTCACGTGTTCAGCTGCTTTTCTATCTGTAATAGAAAAGCAACTTAAGCTTTGATATTTGTGTGCTGTTAATAAGGAAGAGCCGCCTGTTGTGGAAGATCCCATGCAGAAACTCAGGGAGGCCATCGGAAGATCTATGCCTGTGCAGATTTCATGTTTCCATGAAGATTGTCAGGTATATGAACAAGTCAAGACTTCAAAGTAAGTTCATAAATATTTATTATATTTATTCTTGGAAAATTAGGAGTGTGACAATTCCTAGACTATCCAACAACTGGGCTGTGACCATATTTAAAGACTGCAACCTTTTAACTTGAAACTTGTTTTCTTGTAGTGATTTAAGACTTACAATATTGATCAAGCAGTTAATGTGATTTATATGTAAGAAGCTGAGTAAATAATTTTATAGTTGATGGAAACCCTATATCCAGATAAGGCTGCCAAAGCGCATGCTAAGGATTACACTGCATTAAAAATCTATACATAGACTACATTGCCATTATGTGAATAATAAGAGGTATTGATTTGTAAATGTATAGATAACTTAATGGGATGTTCATTTTCCCCATTGGAGGATCACCCAAAACCCCTTTTTTTTTTTTTTTTTTTGTTTATTATTAAGTCTTCAAAAAAAAACTCTCACCACACCTTTAGGTGCCTACACTGAAGTCTTTCACAGGAAAATGACTAATTTAATTCTTTACTGCCTCACTTATAGTATTGAGTGATGGTGATACCACCAGATTGTACAATAAAAAGGCAGGAGACCCTGCATGAACATTACTCTAGCACATGTACACAGTTTTCCCTCAGTGACAATGAATTTCCTTTTTATCTAAAGGGCAACGGAGGACAACGATGAGGAGAAAACTGGAAGAAAAGGAGGTCCTAAGAAAATGTTCAAATGGAATGAGGAGATCAGGTAAGGTGGAAAGGTCAATAAGGTGTTAATGGTTTTATATTTCCCTGACATCTTTTAAAAGAATCATGCTTTAGTGCATGAAAACTGAGACTGCAACCTGTTCTCTCATTTAGAGAGTGCTTGGGCCAAACATTGAAAGCAAAAGTGGACAATTATAAAAAGGAAAGAAAGCGGGACCAGGAGATTGAAGAGCATCTCAAGATCTGGCTTGACAATGAGGTCAAACCACTTTGGCCAAAAGGGTGGATGCAATCTAGGTACACAATAATGGTGCAGATGGACATGCTCAGCCATGAAAACTTAACTTCCATATTTAAACTATACATGTGCACCCTTAGCTGATTTTTTTTCCCTTTCCCCACCCCCTTCCAGGGTGCTGATGAAGGAGAGTAGGAAACTGTTAGATCTCTCTTCATTACTGTGAGTGCAGTCATGGGTGGAGGTTTTTTGTTGCATAAGTTCCTACATGAAATGTTAAGTCTGTTTACCAACAATGCAAATGCTGTTTCACGTGTATTTAGAGTAAAGAAAGCCAAGTGTGAGAAGAAACAGTCATTCACTTTCTCAGATGGCTGTGATGATCATCAGGGAACTCCCACCCCTGACGGGGGAACTGTCCGGAGGAGCAGGTTGTGGCTTTACCGAAGGCTCGGATATCCCCAGTTCTGTTGCTCATAAGGAAGGTGTTACCTTGAAAAAGGGTGAGGTCCAAAAAGTGGAATTGGATGTTAGGGCTGCTATAGATACAGAATTAGACAAATCTCAAGTTGATGCAACACCTACTCCCACCCCTCTCCTGGATCTCCTTGCTGATCAAGCCCTTGCTCAGGAGCAAACCCTCCCAGTGCTTCAGGAGCTCCTAGCAGAAGCTGCAAAAAAGCATTTTGTTCAGCACTGGAGCTTTTTGGAGATTCAGAGTCCTCCCCTACCCCCTCCTCCTCCTCAGTCCAGCCCAGTTGGTTTCTCAGTGAGCGGTACGCGTGGTGACGTTTTGTCTCAGATGCTTCAGGCTGGAAACATCAGGCATGTGGATGCTGTTCAGGTGCAGAGTTTCTCTGAAGATACTTCTACTAAAATATGACAACTTTGAACAAAGACATGCTGTAAGTTTTATTTACTTTTTGTTCTAACATTACATTGACTCTGAATTTAGAGTCATGCCGCGTATGTTTAGCAACCTTGTGTGTAAAATCTGTGGAGTGCCCCCCCACCTCCACCCCCTTTTTTTTTTAAATTTAAAGGAATAAAACCACTCCACTGATTTGGGGAATAAATTGAACAGCACTTCTGCAGTGAACATAGTTGAAACATAGTTGAACTAAATGCTCAAGATGGCAAAATGTAACATCCTAGAAACAAAATAAAAATGTTCATATTTTGACAATATAAAACATGGTTGTAGGTTCTGGGTCCAAGAAGTGAAGCAAATACCAAAGTTCCTAAAACCTGCATGCTGAGAGGTGAACCTTGTAGTTGCATGAAGGCTTCTGGGCCAATAGAAAGCTCCATTTTCTCTGAACTTATTAAGCACCTTCTTAAAGAGTTCATTGGCTCAGTTACTTGTTTCAGGTCATATTGGATAAAACATTAAATCCATCTGGTAAATTATGGTCACTCTAAGAGCCTGAAAGGATTATCCAGGATGTGTTGGTTGGTGAACAACTTGAAAATCACAAGTTGTTAGTCAAGGAGTGCCCACTTTCACTGTAAGATCCACCCTTCGGTCACATCTGACTCCAAATCACAAGGATAGACAGCGAAAACAGTCAGTAAGGTTTCATTGTGGGACAGAGACCAAACGAATATGTGATGACATGGTTGCTACATCCACGTTTCTATCATAATGTAACACATCAGTACTGCAAGATGCCTTATGTATACCAATAAGTTTCAATGTCAATATAAAAGCTGTATAATCAACATTTTGTCTTTACAGATGGGAGCAGAGTCTTTGGAGATGGACACATGATGGGATTCTAATGGAGTATTATAATAATTAAAATCAGCCCTGGTTAAAGACTTTATATTGATCTGACTCTTGTCCCTCAGATGGGTTCTTGGATGTTTAAATATGAAAGTAAATGGTGACAGAACTGGCTCTCTGAGAAAAGAAACAAAATGACATCCCACCTCCTGTTTGATTCTGACAAGACCCTCCACACGTACTCTACAATAATTTGTGAAGATAGCATTTTAATTTCAACTTGTTTCAGAGGCTTTGAAATGTAAACTATACTTTCAATTAATACATAATAAAGAGCATATAACAAGCATTTATTTGGTGCTTTGTTTCCTTAACATGTTGTACAGCAACTGAACACTTTAATAGTGAAACATGTTACCAACCTGACTGAGGCTAGTAACAAATGAATTATTTATGTAGTTTGAGTCAAAACAGCAAAATCAGCTTGTGAACATATTGAAAAGGGGTGTACAAATGACTAAGGATGTAAGAGTGTTGGATAAGGATGTAAATACAAAATATCCCAACAAGCCAAAGGGGCCACGAGGAAGTGGAAGGTTGCCTGCACAGAAAGAGCAGCTTGTTAGGTAGTCAGCCTCTTATACCACTTGGTTGCAGCCTCTTCTCTGATAGCAAACCCAGACAGTTTCCAAAATGCAGTGGAGCGAGACCCCTGGACACTGAAGTGCTGAACTTCAGTTGGATATTGGCAAAAACTAATTTCTTACTACTGCGCTATTTAGTGCCATCAAGTGATTGTAATTGGTTCAGTTAGTCCAAAGTTAAGAACAGATTTGCATGCATGATGGCACCAAAGTGGGGCTTTGTTCAACCTGCGACTGACTACACTTTGGAATTGGTCCTGATCCAGAAAGAATCCTTTCTAAATGTCCTGCATTCTTAATGATGCAGGATTAAAGCATAACTGAGCATGTCTTCACAGATATCAAGTGGTCATGAAACACCACCTTGATGTTCAAAAGAAAATAAGACAAACTAATCTAGAACCAGATCTCTCTTCTGGACACTGCTGTCTCACCTTTGCTCCAGTTTCTGCTCTTTATAACTAAAGTGTGTCTAACTAAAGCACACTATCAAATCCCCATGAACAATGAGTGACAAAAGACTAGAATATGAATCTCTAGAGTAACTTTCAATCTGAAAGATGTGAACTTACCATTTTGGGCAGATTACATAGACAGCTTTACAGCATAAGAACATGTACCTGGACAGTAGTTCTCCAAAAAAACAAGAGCTGCCTCTGCTTTTAGTGAGACACTACTGTCTTTGAAATGTACATAAAAACATTCAGATTTAAAGCGGAGCCATTTAGGCATGAGGAGTGACATGACGATGAGTGGTTGCTTACATCTGCTACAGCAGGAGTAGTTTATCCAAATATTGAAAGAAGAACTGTAGCTCATTGGTGTTTTGTTTTGGGTTTTTTTTAGGTTTTACAGCCAATTAATCATCTGGGTAAGAAAACCAAGCAGCAAGAAATGTCCATTGCAGCTGTTTGCAGTTCCTAGAAAGAAGAGAAAATAAATTTCAGTACTGGAGGACTCTAACCTTTCAGTTTAGTTTTCCTTTCATGAACTTCCATGATCACATAACAGCAACAAGCAGGAATCTACCTCTGACAGGAAGGATTTCCACTTCCACTGTAAAGTTTTTTGGAGACAATCCTTCAGCCTGGATTGTGTATTTTCCAGCATCCTTTCTACTTAAATGAGAGGGCAGGGCAACTACCTGCCCATCTCTGAACCAGGTCACTGATGGTTGTGGGTTTCCTGTCACATTACATGTGAATGTCTCGCCCTCTATCACTGTCATTTTTGGAGGACAGAGGAACTCTGGTGCAACTGAGAGAAAAGAAAAATCACAAGTTGAAGAAAAGACAGCCATTACATTTGATCTACAAAAGAAACTTTTCCCCACAACAGTTCTACTTACAGTGTGTCACAAAAGTGAGTACACCCCTCACATTTCTGCAGATATTTAAGTATATCTTTTCATGGGACAACACCGACAAAGTGACACTTTGACACAATGAAAAGTAGTCTGTG
>JAMQGT020008879.1:0-13154 GCA_024447675.2 Pterophyllum scalare | reverse complement strand
GCTGCATATGATGCAATTACTCACACGGTCATTCACATCTTAGATTAGTTTAATCTAATGGAAAGATGGTAGGCATGTGTGCACGCCTCAGAGATTATGTAATACAGTGAAATAAATGACAAACACCCTTAGAATGACTGATTTCTCTACTTGACTCTGAATCGCCAGAGTGATTAGACTTCATGCAAACACACAGACAGAGCAAACCTCCCCGAGCGAGACTGAAGCATGAATGTAATTTCCGTATGCACACAGAAGAAAACTGCTGAAATATGAAGGCACGCACATTCTGAGCGTGTTCGATATAATCCGGCTGCGGTCCTTTTGGTAAAGGTTATCTGAATCTGACTGAGATGGAAATAGACGTTCCTCAAATAGGGGCAAAAATAGGACTCACTCCACGAGTGTTTCAAGTGCTAACACAGTTCATCCCCAGGCCAGCACAGCTTTTCATCTGCCTTTAGGTTGCATTCATAGCTAATTGAATGTAGATGCGAACAGTTTTACATTACAGGACTTAATTTCCCTGAAAGTTTTAGCAAAAATGAGCAATACGAACCAATGAGTAGGTTACATAACACTACGTATTGCTTGATAATGTCAACACGGTGTAGCAAGACGTTAAAGCTTGTGTTTATTCAGTCTCTCTGCTTCTGAGGAGTTTTTACAAGTGAAATTTAATAATAAAACTACATTTAATATGAAAGCAAGCAGAATTTGTGGCTGCTGATGACTGAAGTTAAACCTGGTGTCTAACTTCAGGTCGCTGTGTTACTTGTATGGACATCACAAGTGTAAATGTAAATGTCTCTGAATCTGGTTTCCACTGAGCGCTGTCTCTGTTTGCCTTTGGAGAGGGCGAAGTGTAACAGAATCTCGATGTTACGGGTGACAAGTCGATAAGAAAAGACAGGTTTATCTTTCAGAAGTAGGGTTTAACAATGAGAGTGTTGAGATCCATTAATTTTTTTTTTGAAGTTTTGGGTGTTTATGAAATATCATAGCGTAACATACTGGATAGAGCCCAGAGAAAAGTGAAGCCAGAAGCAGAAGCCATGTTGTGAAAACAGATGCAAAGACTGTATCAACTACATGCAACGCTGAGACCAAATTAAGCTGCTACACACAATCAGACGAACAAAAAAAGTGAAATGTTTTTCTATCAATACTGCATTTTCATGTTGGAAAAACTGAGTAAAACAACCCTAGTATCAGTTCCAATATCACAATAGATGCCCATCACTGCGAATCCACTCAGCCATTCCGTCCGTCATCGAGCTCCCGAGATGTAGATTCAATCATCATAAACAGCTGAAGGAGCTGTCAACACCACAAAGCTCCCAGAATAATTTTGATTGCACAGGATCGTGTAGGTTCTGTTTTCAAAACCCTGTAAAATGAGACGTTGTTTTTGTCTGGTTATTTCTGAGCTACTTATTTTCTCACTAAGACACAAAATATCCAAAACTGCTAAATTTTGATCAAGCACCAGAAATTTTAACGATGCAGTGACATTAAGAGCAACGGTTGCTCTTCAAAAGTATTTGCATCACAACAGTAGCGTGAGGATGCAGCCAAAAATGCATTTCAGACACATTAAACAAATTAAGAACCCAAAGATTGGATCTGCTTATGATCTCTTACAGCTGTAGATTAATTTAATGTAATTATATTTTTCAGAAGAAACTAGCAGTTGCATGTGATTTTATAAGGATCGACTAATTGCCCAAGTAGTTCCAGTGGCTCAGAGATTCCCAGCTTCAGTATTAACCCATGCTTGTCGCACCAAAGCATTTATCCCAGGTCAGAGATGTAGGTCCAGGTCAATAATGTGTCTTGATTGATTATCACCAACAGTAATGTAGAAATTGGTTTGCTTCACAGAGACCTGCTCTTGTAATCTCAGTGCAGTGGGTAATCAGCACTACCCCAGCAGTTCCCAAACTACAGGACAGTTGTAGGTGACAAATCAAAAACTTTTGTGTCTCCTGATAGGAATGAGAGGCCGATCATGGGACTGCTGGAAGATGGGAGTTCTTGGGTTCTGTGGGGGATGTGGTGAATCGTAAAAGTAGTATCTAAAAAGGAGAGGCATCTGCCCCCACCCCATCTGTTTCCCCTCTCCACCTTCAGGGTGCTGCTGTAGCCAGGAATAACTCCATGTGGTCAAAGCACATGCTGGGCTTGATTTATGTCCAAAGGCTACAGCACAAGTTGAATTGGCACCCCAGGTTGTGAGTAGTGACGCAAGCTGCAGAGCAAAAAAAAAAAATAGATCAGCAGTTTCCATTTAATCACAGCAAAAAAAAACAAACACTTGCTTAATTATCTGTTTGTTTCCCTCTTTTCTATGTAGCTTGTGTTCTTTTTCACCTTCACATCTGACTGTTAAACAAAGAAGAGAAGAGTAAAGCAGGTCAGATTGTGATGTTCTAGTCCAAGGACTCGCTGTTCCGGTTCCGGGCTCCCCATTTTTATCTCTATAGTCAGATGTGCTACATTGTGTGCAGGCGTCTATGCTGCATCCACTCAGATTAACTCACAGAAGCACGATTAAACACAACAAGATTAAATGTCTCTGCTTGTCTAAAGTTGTAGTTTCCTTTAACCACTGGATGTCCTCTGCTGTAAACAAATTGGTGTTACAGATAGACTGTACTTCAATACTGAACATTCATACACTGACACAAAAGTGATGCTGCTTGCCCTTCCAGTAGTCCAAGCTTGAATGATTGCATACCGATTTTTTTTTTTTTTTAAATGCCTGTCGACCAGATAGTGTCTTCTTGTGAAGTTGGAGGCATTTCCTTTCAATACATGTCAGTCAGTTTACAAGTGCTGGGGGGCATTTCTGCAAGTGTGAACAGTGTTGTATAAGTCTGCACAAAATCTGATAAGCTGTTGTAAATATTGTCACCTTGCACTAGTTTAAGACTTAAAAATGATAAATCTTGAATTCAGTTCAAACTGGGTTTATTGATATAGCGCCAAAATCACAACAACCAGTCACCTCAAAGCACTTTACATTGTAATGTGAAGACCATAAGATAATTACAGAGAGAACTCACAATCAAAACACCCCCCTATGAGCAAGCACTCATAGGGGCTGTGGATAGAGAAAGAAGGATTTTACCCATATTTCTTTTTCTGACGTAACAGATAGGAAATCATTGGGGCCACATTAGCTGATAATAAGGTACAAGGAAAAAAAAATTCAGATTATGGGTAATGTAGGCTCCCAATTTTGGGTAAAAAAAAAAAGTCAGAACTGAAAAGCTGCATAAATCCCTCTAAACATATATTGTTAGTATGCAGAACATATAGACCAGCCATTCCCAAAGTCAGGAGTTCTGCAGCCCACTTAAAAACAGAAAATCCCCCAGTGCCCACCCAAACTTAAATCTTAACTCTGATCAAAATACTAGAGAATGTGATGCATTTCCTTGAAAAATTTATTTTAAATAAGTTTTAATTTACTTTTCATATAAATAAATACATTTATATAAATATATATAAATATATTTATATAAATATGTAACTGAGTAATGTCAAACTGAATTTTTGTCATTACCTTCGCGACCCACCAGGGGGCCCTGGACCGCACTTTGGGAATTACTGCTGTAGACAAATGACATGACTTTTGTTACGTAAAGCCTTTTGGCATGCAATCTAAAAACTGTATGGAAAAAAAAAATCTTGGACCAGATATTCACTTCTGGCTACACCGGAAGCTCCCTAGTATTGGCTGTCACGTCAAGAGAATGAGCCATGAAATGATAGCTGAAATGACCATATTTGGACAAGAGGGTGGAGCGCTATAAAATTAACAAATGCTAGCTATCTTGATTAACAAGCTGCTAACTATCTGCTAATTAATGCTAAAAAACAGTATTAAAGTACTAGAATTTAATTCAACAAAACATCTTAGCTAGGCTACAATAATAGGCTACACCTCATATGACTTTTTCCGATAAGCCATTAAAAATGCTACAAAACTCACAAACACGGTCAAGAGGTCCAGTTCAGAGTGACAGATTAGCGCAGGTGAGGCCTGACAGACACTAGTTGCATACCTGTGTTGATACACCTGTCAATCTTAGTTGCCATGCCTCTAAGCTTAAACCTTAATGAAATAAAAAAAATTTTTTTTTTAAAAAAAGAAAAAAAAAGAATTACCTCAAGATACAATTGTTAAAAGAAATTTAAACTTAAGCTTTTTTGGCCCAGCCATTAAACATGCAGCCTATGGAGCCAACCCCAGTGGGAACCTAAAGAATTTCTGGCATCAATTTTTGGCACTTCCATGTTTTTTTTTTTGTTTTTGTTTCTGTTTTTGTTTGTTTTTGTTTTGTTCTTTAGCTTTGGAGTGTGGTGCTTTTTCCCAGATTGCTGCTGCATGTCATAGATTTATTTTGTTTTTGTTTTTTATTCACTGTTACTCTTGACAGTGTTATAGAAGGTCAACACTAAAATTATACAGTCTTGTAAGTTGCCGTCTATCAGTCACTTTTAGCTGCTTGTTTACAAGTTTAATGAAACTGTCTTTAAGTTTCACTCTAAGAGCTTTGTCGTAGAGAGGGTTGTATAAAAACATGATCCCTGTGGCTGCATATCCTTTCTTGAAGTATGATGCCCTTTATGCAGAACTACAAATGTTTTTTTGGGGGGGGGGTTGGCTGTATGTATTTAAGGTATGTGTTGGGAGTAGTAGAGTCTTGACAGAACATGTCAGTATATTTGGGTGTGTGGAGTATAAGGTTATGAATGCGTGTTTGCCACACATTACCAACAGTTCATTTGATATGCCCTTCCTTGCATCTGTCAGTAAGTTTACACTGGATTGATGCCTCTGCTTGATTTCTGACCTCAAAGTAAGCAGAGGTTTCTAAGCAACACCACAGAGTAACGCATACACTAACAGACAGTGGCCCGCGGTTTGCGTATGATGCTTGTTGCTACTCGCCAAACTATTCAGCTTTTCAAAACAAAGTTGAAGAGCTGCCTCTAGGTTCTCTTTGGCTTTCCTCATCAGCCTCTGCCCCCTTCCCTCCTCCTCTCTGCAGGGTGGCAACAATGCAGGACACACAGTGGTGGTTGACTCGGTGGAGTACGACTTTCACCTCCTACCCAGCGGCATTATCAACCCCAAGGTCACCGCTTTCATAGGTGTGTATTGCATGAAATGCACTTACATTACTGCACATTTCTCACACACACAGTTCCAAGGCCATTGTTCCTCGCTATTTTCTCCTTGAACTGATCATGGTCCCTTTCAGCTGGCTGTTCATCACCGCTCTTATAGCCTCCGTGCTGGCAACTGCTATGAGTATGATCAACTTGACTCAGAGCCAGACTGCAGGCTGCATCATATCCACCCATCTGCAGTAACTTAATTAGCTAATGGATCTAACTCCTCCTTTAAGGCTCCCAATCCCTCCACACATCTGCACTTGATCATGTATGGCTGTATGATCTGTCAATACATAATCATGTTTCTACTTCCCCCCCCCATATATGACACAGTAATGCTTTGTTTCCTAAGGCAAACCCTAAGAAACGTAAAATATGTATAATTATATGCTCAGTCTGGTGCAAGAACAAGGAGAACAGAAGGTATTGGCAAAGCAACAGGTTCAAACCCAGGACCCTCTTGCTGTGAGGCAACAGTGCACCCCTATGCACCCACAAACAGAGGCCTATTTCTGTTTATTATAATGTCATTTTCCTTCCTGTGTACATTTTGAGAATGTCTCATCTCAAACAAATTTGTGTCCACATTTATTCCATCAGTGTCATTAAAAGAAAGCTTCCCCCTTTTTTTTCTTTTGTAGCTAATTTCCTTATTTCTGATGTTTAATTTGGTCAAAGTAATTACCTCACTGCCTCCACTTTAATGAAGTTCCAGTTAAAAGATAATTAGAGCCAACTGTTTGAATACTCCAGTGAGAAGGCACCATTTGGAATGCTCTGCCTAATAGAAGAACGTTCCTTGAGGTCACATTTAGGCACACCTAAGGCTACTTTCACAATGATATTCACCGACTTTGGTTTATATGCGTCTTTAGGTTTTAGCTACAACATGAAATTCATCAGTTGGACAAAAATCAAATGTAACTGTTTGAAAACCTTCCATTACTTGCACAAATACAGTGGGTGGAGTGTTTTTAGATTGTTTCGCATCACAAAAATATTCATCCAGTGTGGCCAGCTGCTTCCTTCCAAAGTACAACCAACAGCTGGAGTTAAGTAACAGTAACAAATCCCCAGAACTTAAAGTCTCTCCTTATTTGTTCTGTTTTTTATGTAAAAACAAAGTTGGATCAAAAGGCTCTGACTGCCCACAAATGGGAACAGCAAGGTTGCTTTCCATTACTGACAGAGAATCCCAGCTGATAAATTTTTATATTCAGTAGTCAAGCGAATCTTTGGTTAGCCGCACAAGTTGCAAACAAAACGCTCATTGGCACATGACTTGTCAGTTACAAATTGTAATTGACAAGTCATGCGTCAGTTGTAATTGTACAAAAGTCTTTATTATCCAGGATGAGCTTATCCTCCTTTCTGACTCTAATAATGAGAGGCTGATGCCTAAATGTTTTGTGCCCCGCCCAGAGGAGAGAATTAAGGTTCAGTAACACATCTGTTAGTGTGTGAGTGGCAGAAGTCAGACTCGTTCCTTCCATTTGCCCCTAATTTTCACTCTCACGTTAAGCATAAAGCTGCTTGCTAGTGTCTGAGTGCACAGTAACACCAGAAGGCTGAAGTGAATACAGTGGTGTACTATAAAGACAGGCTTTAAATTTGATCAGGTTTGTTTTAGTTCATCCATCGTAATAAGCCTGGATTGGACTTAATATCAGTCCATAGAGCTGCTCAGGACATCCACAGCATCACAAACGACAGCCCCCAAAATAACTGCGTAGTTGAATCAAGTCTGTCTGAAACATAAAGTGAGCTCTGTGAATGTCAGAAAGTTTGACTTGTCTTTGTAGTAATTGCGCTGCTGTTGCTAATATTGTTAATGAAGACTCCATTCTGTTCAAAATTCCCAAAGCGTGGCATTGTGATGGCAATAACTGGTTATACCTCCTGTAGTCTCTCTGCCCTAACATCAAATTGTCTGGGTTTAGTTCAGTCTGTTCCGTTAACACAAAGTAACACAATATAGTGTCCACTTCAGTAATGGAAGATATTGACGAACCCTGACTCTGTTTCACTGATTGCAAAAAAACAAAAAAAACAAAAAACTCCCTCTGTTCAGCCCTCAGTCATGCACAGTCAGGAGTTTGAGAGCCCTCTGGAGGATTACAATGCTGGATTTCCATTTGTAACAGAGTGAGTCTTCACTGTGGTACTGAAATTTTATTTAAGTATGAAAAAGAGAGCATTATTAAATGGAGTAGGTATATCAAAGGTCTAGTAGTAAATACCTTTTTAAGAAAAGTCACTCTTTGGTGAAATTTTCTTTCACGAACTATAATTTTGTGTATTTTCCTAAGGGATCACAAACAAAGGTTGCATACTCAGAGATCATTTACGCAGAAATAAACTCAGTTTTGACTCTTTGAAACTGCAGACTTTAATGTCACTTAACTTCCTTTTTACATCAGGCAATGGTGTAGTGATCCATCTTCCAGGCCTCTTTGAAGAAGCAGAAAAAAACGAACGCAAAGGAAAAAGTGAGCGCTGTACAATTTTTTTTCCCCTTCTTTTTTTCCCCCTGAGCAAAACAAGGCTTTAGTAATCTGTGTGAACACTCATAGTGTGTGGGTGTTTGTGTTCGTGTGTGTAGGTCTAAAAGACTGGGAAAAACGGTTGATCATCTCGGACAGAGCACACATTGGTAAGTCTTCCCAGTCCTCTCTCTGGGCTCTTATTTTAGAGAGTGTGTGAGTGTTTAAATGCACGCAAGATGAAGTCTGTGCGTGCGTGCAGTTGTGTGTGTGTATGAGTGAGCTCTGCTTTCTTTGAGGTGTGTGAGTGTGTGTGTCCCCTCTCTCCCTCCTTCACAGTGTTTGACTTCCACCAAGCGGTTGATGGCGTTCAGGAACAGCAGAGACAAGAGCAAGCAGGCCAGAAGTAAGAAACCTGTTACTTACAAATGGCTGACACACACACACACAGACACACAAAACTGTGGATGGAAAGACCAGATCAGCTTTCACATATATTTAAAAAGAAGTTGACTTATTTTTTTTCCCCTCTGGACATAACTTGAGTCACTTGAGTCGTACATACTTTAATTTTCATGATCAACTACTCAGTTTGTTTGCAAACAAAGCTTCAAAGACTAAAGTAATTGATTAAATAAATGCATCCTGGTGTTCCTCAGCTCAGATTGCTTTGTTTGCAGTGAGTCATACTCATTTTTGTCATCATGTGAATCTTAGTCGAGCCTCTGTCTGTCCTTCTGAATAGTTTTGGAGTTCATAGATCTTTATTGTCACAGAACCAGAGCATTATTCCATGTATTATACACTAATACTGCAAGATTAAGCTGCTGAATGTGGCTGGCATTAGCGCAACTTTGAATCCAGGGAGAAAATGTTACCACAGCTTTGAACATGATCACAGCATGTTGTATTTCTTTTGTAAACTTCTTAATCTGCTATCTTGTTTGCAAATAAACATGACTCTGGTCCTCACATACAAGCTTAAAGCACATTTTTTTGTAATAACAACGATCTGCCGGAGAGTTCGCACCTAAAACTACTGCCGCCCTTTAGCTTTATGGAGCATAATAGTGACTTTCAGCTCCA
Source organism: Pterophyllum scalare (assembly GCA_024447675.2). NCBI lineage: Eukaryota > Metazoa > Chordata > Actinopteri > Cichliformes > Cichlidae > Pterophyllum > Pterophyllum scalare. Next base: position 4,395 of record JAMQGT020008879.1, on the reverse strand, counting down.
AGTTCATCTTTTTTTTCCTCTGCTCTCATAATGTTATTTTACACAAGAAAAGTGATGCTGCAATGCTCATAACAAACAGCTGAAAGTCAAAGGTACTAGATGGTGAACGTTGTGGAGGATTTAGCAGCTAAAATGCCAGATATTTCCATGAGGAGTTAAAAGAGGATTATTGGACTTAATGTCATCCTGTTAGTGCACAATGTGTAAATATTCAGCTGTTAAACAAAACAGCTTAAAAGATGATGTGTTAATGCTGTTTCCAGTCTGTTGGCAGGTTTAAAATGGGCTACCACAGCCAAATAGTATTTTAGCATTTAGAAAGATAACCAGCCTTAGTTATGTACTTCTTAAACTTACATGATTTATTTCATTTCACAGCTGGTGAGGGGTCGCTGGACTTTGCTTTTGCTCACTGTGTGAAACACATCCTTGTTATTGCTTTAGTCACAAGCAGATTGCTGCAATATCCTGTAGTGTGCATAGAAGATGCCGGCTTATCTGGAGATATTCAATATTTTACTCTGACCTGCAGTGAAACTTGAAAAAGTTCAAAGCAAACCTGAAATGGAGACTGTTCACCTTCAAAGTTAGCCTACACATTTCAAAAAGTGCAAGTTTTACTCTAAGGGTGAACATTTGTGTCACACTTTTCACAGTTTCACTGTGACTTGGTGAATTGTTGGTGAGTGTTTCCATACAAGCTGGCATCTTCCATACTAAGTACTGGCAACTGAGCCAACCTGCAAACAACCAAAGCATTCGCGAAGAAGGTTTTCGATGCAATATACACCAGTCGGGCATAACATTATGACCACTGACAGGTGAAGTGGATAATATTATCTCCATCATGGCACCTGTTAGTGGGTGGGATATATTAGGGAGCAAGTTAACATTTTGTCCTTAAAGTTGAGGTGAAGCAGGAAAAATGGGCAAGCATAACAATTTGAGTTTAACAAGGGCCAAATTGTGATGGCTAGACAACTTGGTCAGAGCATCTCCAAAATTGCAGCTCTTGTGAGGTGTTCCTGGTTTGCAGTATGTATCAAAAGTGGTTCAAGGAAGGAACAGTGGTGAACCAGTGACGGGGTCATGGGCGGCCAAGGCTCACTGATGCACATGGGGAGCAAAGGCTGGCTTGTTTGGACCGATCCAACAGATGAGCTACTGTAGCTCAAATTGCCGAAAAAGTTAATGCTGGTTCTTATGGAAAGGCATCAGAATACACAGTGCATTGCAGTTTATTGCATATGCAGCTTCATAGCCGCAGACTAGTCAGGGTGCCCATTCTAACCCCCATCCACCGCCAAAAGTGCCAACAATGGCCAAGTGAGCATCAGAACTGGACCATAATGCAATAGAGAAAGTAGCCTGGTCTGATGAATCATGTTTTGTTTTATATCACATGGATGGCTGAGTGCCTGTGCTTTGCTTACCTGGGGAACACCTGGCTCCAGGATGCATTATGGGAAGAAGGCAAGCCAGCAGAGGCAATGTGAAGCTTTGGGCAATGTTCTGCTAAGAAGCTTTGGTCCTGCCATCCATGTGGATGTTACTTTGACAACAGCTTTGTTGTACACCTTTTCATGGACACGGTATTCCCTGATGGGTGTGGCCTTATTCAAGCAGGATAATGCGCCCTTCCACAAAGCAAAAATATTTCAGGAATAGTTTGAGGAGCACAACAATAAGTTTGAGGTGTTGGCTTGGCCTCCAAATTCCCAGATCTCAATCCAACCAAGCACCTGTGAGATTTGCTGAACAAACAAGTCTGATCCATGGAGGCCCCACTTCACAGTTTACAGGACTTAAAGGATCTGTTGCTAACATCTTGGTACCAGATACCATAGCACACCTTCAGGGTTCTAGTCGATAGTCAGGGCACATATGACAGCAAAAGGGGATGAGACCACGCGTACTCCGCAGGTGGTCATAACGTTATGCCTGATCGGTGTATGTCTTTGTGACCAATTTCATGCAACTGCCAGCAACCACTTACTGGATCTTCCCCCACAATCTATGTTTACCAGGGGGTCACTGACCAGTCTCTTTGCCTACAATAAATGGGGCTCAGCAGTCAATTTCACAGCAACTGCCAGCAACTTGCATCATCCACTCGCAACCAGCTGGGGAATACACAATTTTTTCTTGTGATTGGAGGTTGCTACGTAGTTGCCCACAGGGCTCTAGGCTTGTGCAACTGAATCCTCAGTAAAGCCACTTTGAAATATTTCTTCCTGATCTCTTAAAATAATAGATTTAATAATAATAATAACTTAGATTTATATAGCGACCTTCAGAGAAACCCAAAGACGCTGTACAAAGAGTATAAATAAACAATGAACAGGCTGAGTTTTCCAAAGTTTCTTAGGAGCCCAGTGGGGGGGGGGTTGCGAATTTCAAAGGAGAGAGAGGCTTCCAGAAGTGCGGGGGCTGCCACACTGAAGAGTATTATCCCCCAGAGGTAGTGGAGGTTGGTGCGAGGGACAGAGGGCAGACCCATGGTTGAGGACCAACTTGTCAAAGTCCCTTTGTATTGGTGAAGAAGGTCGAGACAAATACTGAGGTGCCAGGGCATTGAGGGATTTATGAGTGGAGAAGGTAATGCATGACTTTATCTGGAGCCAGTGGAGATCCAGTCAGCGTGCTGTGCATGATGATGTTGCCAGAGCTTAGTGAGTGTTAAAAGCTTGGGAGCTGAGTTCTGGACATACTGGAGCTCTGTCCAGGGCTTTGCTGGAGATCCCAAACAGGACCCCCATTACAGTAGTCCAGCTGGATGGTAACAACAGAGGCATGGATAAGGGTCTCTGTTACAGTCAGTGAGTAAAGGCCAAAGTCTAGAGATGTTCATTAGGTGGGAAAAGGCTGTTTTGGTGACAGATTTGGTATGAGTCTGGAATGAAAGTGTGGAGTCTAGGACTACACCCAGGTTGTGAACTTCTGGTGATGGTGAGATGGAGGAGCCATACTCTATGTCAGAAGAGTCTGATCTCCAAACCTCAGGAACAGGGCTTTGGGGGGGCCATAATCAAGAGCTTCATTTTATTACTGTTGAGCTTGAGTAGATTAAATTACATCCATGTTTTGATTTCATGCAAACAGTTGACAAGTGATTGTGGGGGGGAGCTAGGTAGAGGGTTTGGTCCTGAGATAACGTTGTGTCATCAGCATAAGAATGGAAGCAGGAACCAAGGGGTATGATCTGACCAAGGCGGAGTAGATGGTGAAGAGAAGGGGTCCAAGCGTAGATCCATGAGGCACACCATGGTTAACTGAAGCAGAGGTGGAGCGGGAGACTCCCACAGTAATAAAGCTTTGTGCTCGGTTGGAGAGGTAGAACTGGAACCCAGGAGAGCACAGTGCCAGTGAGGCTGAGATAGCTGGATGGACGTGAAAGAAGGATAGTGTGGGAAACGGTGTCAAAGGCTGCAGAGAGGTCCAGGAGGATGAGGATGCTGATGTGGTCAGAGTCAGCTTCAATGAGAAGGTCATTAGTTATTTTAATGACAGCAGTCTCGTGGTGCTGTGGTGTGTTCTGAAGCCAAATTGTAAAGGTTTATAGAGGTTATGGTTAGACATATGTTGCTGGAGTTGGATGGCCACTGCTCTTTCCAAGATTTTTACTGAGGAAAGGGAGGTTGGAGATAGGCCGGTAATTGTTAAGGTTGTCAGGGTCTAGACCTGGCTTCTTTAGGAAGTCTATCCCAGATGTCATAGGGTGAGAGGCAGGGTACACCCTGTACGGGTCGCCAACCTGTCGCAGGGCTAACGGAGACTCATGTTCACACCTTTGGGTAATTTAGAGTCACCATTTAACCTAACCGTACAAACTGCATGTCTTTGGACTGGGGAAGGAAACCCACGCAGACTTAGGGAGAACATGTAAACTCCACACAGAAAGGCCCAGGCCAAGGTGGATTCAAACCCAGACCTTCTAGATGTCCTCCTAGCTGTAGTGCTAACCACCATGCCACCATGCTGCCCATTTAGATTATGTATACCTTTAAACTTTGACTTATTCTCCATTGTTAGACCAGGAAGAGGAGAGCTGCAATCACTGGCACAGCTTTATTGGATTCATGTAACACAACATCAAATTATATTGATATAAACACTATAGTTTGATTCTGTATCTTGAACTATACTGATATATGTTAATTTTATGTTCAGTATATCAATAAGCTCATTATAATATATACTGCTCAAAAAAATAAAGGGAACACTCAAATAACACATCCTAGATCTGAATGAATGAAATATTCTCATTGAATACTTTGTTCTGTACAAAGTTGAATGTGCTGACAACAAACTCACACAAAAATAATCAATGGAAATCAAATTTATTAACCAATGGAGGCCTGGATTTGGAGTCACACACAAAATTAAAGTGGACAA
>JAMQGT020008878.1:0-17381 GCA_024447675.2 Pterophyllum scalare | reverse complement strand
AGGGCTGGGCAATATATCGACTTTTTAAGAAATATTGATATATTTTCATGAGCGATATAAGACAATATCGTTTATATCGATACAGTCGCGTTACAACCATACTTGTGGGTCCACCAGTTCACCTTTCTCTTCTCCCAGTTTGCTCTGCACAACTTCACACTGCCCCGCCTCTCTCCCTCACCGCTTCACCCGTAAATCACGCAGGAAGCGACAGCATGGCAGTGCTGCCAACTTAGCAACTTTGTCGCTAGATTTAGCGGCATTTCAGACCCTGATGGCGGCTTCTTTCTTTTTTTTTTCCTAAAAGCGACTGGCGACAAATGTAGCGACTTTTCCCGGTGACGTCAGCGACTTTTGGAAACCTGAAATCCTCCACTGTCGCCGTGTTTTGCGTACATACAGCCTTCTACTGCGTCCGTTCGTATGCTTTGACATCGCCTGGACCCCCAAGAGTCCCTGGCCACACCTCAACTAGATAGCAGAAGGTGGTTTGTACCGTAAGTCACGTGACCTTAATAGCGGAAGTGAGTCTTTTTTGTGTGCTTGCAGACGCCGCATTGAGCGGGTGGGCCCGTTGCTGTGATACGTCAGCACATGTGTCTGTGGATTTCCTGTCTAGAGCCCTGCTGACTGAAGGATGGACCTTTGTTCATTCAGTCTGTTTACGTGTTTTGTTATTTGCACAGAGTAATAGATGTACAGGAGTACACACAGGAGGAAGCACTTTCGCTTCTTAAAGAATAATTCCTATTTTTGCTCTGTATCTTTTCTTAATAACACAGCGGTGAATCTTTTTTTATAGAGGAAAAAAGCATTAATTTATTTGAGGAGCATTATTATTTAAATATGCCAGTAGTTTATTTTTGAGCAATTTCTCATGTACATCTACAGCTGAATGTTAATAAAAGTGCCTGTGTGACGTTTGGGACATGTAGCTTTGACTCAGAAGTGCCTTTTTGTTTATACCTTTTGGGAAGAAAAAATATCGAGATATATATCGTATATCGCCATTCAGCTAAAACATTTCGAGATATTACTTTTGGCCCATATCGCCCAGCCCTAGTTAACAACATGCAGCAGGTGGGTAACAAAGTATCTAATGCCAACTTTGAGGTGAATATGCAATTAAAGCAATAACTGTGGGAGTGTATTGTACCACATATTATAGCGCAGGAAATATAAGAAGGGTCTGGAAGGTCCACTAGCAAGAAAGCGTCAGTTACAAAGCAGTAGGTGATAAAGAAGGGTGGTGTTTTTTTTTTATGTGGACAGGGCATGGCTGTGTTGGACCTTGACTTAACCTAGAACACTAACGACAGGTCATTTTCACCCACGCGGAAGTGAGAGTGATAGTGTTGCATAAGTCATATTAACGTTCTATGAACAATGAACTTCATAAACATTAATGAATGTAAAGCACGCAGCACAAAATGTATTGTGAGAAAGAAGCAATGCATAAACATGACAATAATAAATGTGACAACACTTGGGCACTGGATTCACTTGACTTCAAAAGGAAGCAAATTGTCTAAATGAACATGGCTCTGTGAAGTTTTCTTTAGAGACAGTCAAAGCATCACATGCAGGGTTACTTGATACACACTGCATGGGCCCCTGGGGACTACATGTCTACGTTCCTTCCTAAAATAATAATTTTAACCTGCTAAGTAAATTTTTCAGACCTCTATCATTTACATCTGCTTTGTCTTCTCCCCTGTGTTAGCTGCTACTGTGGTCCATGTCTAACCCTATACCACCACCAGTTGATCAGTGGAATAATGTGAAATTACTGTCAGAACAGTTGATTATCTAGTGTGATGGAGTGTGCCAAAGACAAAGATAAACACAAAAATACTGCTTCATCACAACAAAAGGTCAAAAACTCCATAACCTACTTTTAGGTCACTTATAACTCCTACAAGAAAACAAAGTGATCGAGTTATACTTTTCAAACAGGACATAAAAACTTACAAAAACAGACTGTGTTATGAAAACAGAAACAGAAAACCGCAGCCTGCCAAACCTCTAACAAATAAGAAATGCGCTCTAAGCACACAGTCCTTAAACCAGCACAGCAGGGTGAGAGTATCGGCCTCTATTAGAGCCTGTGTGACATTGGGACTTTTTCCTTTTGTGCAAATTATGAGCAGGGAGCAAACTGTTGCTATGGAGACAGTAGTTAGTGATGCGGTGAGCAAAGCCACACCAACTTGTGTGGAGGAGAGGTCTAAGCTGAACATACTGTGAGGATCACAAGCTACTGCAGCCACACACACACACACACACACACACGCAGTCCAAGACTCAGGAAAGCAAATAAAAGGCTTTTACTGTTACGTATTTTTCTTTCTGAGTCAGGCATTTTGAATGCTAATTTGGTGTGGTCACATTTTAAAGCTTGGATGAAGCTTTTTGAACACTCAGGAATGCGGGCAGAAGAGCGTATCATTGAAGCTGCTACGCGGTAAGAGGATGTGGGTTTGCTGAGAGGAATGAGACACCTGCTTGGGAAAAAAGACAGATCGCATCTCACCATCCTTATGTTATTATAGAGCAGAGAAAAGGAGGATGGATAAAGAATAGCTACAAATAGAAGGATGGATAGATACATTACAAATTTTCCGGGAATAAACTGATGGGAGAGAATGGCATAGGAGGCGGACATAGAGGAGGCAGTTATCTCTAAATATAGTTTTAGTGCAAACTGAGAGAAAGGCCATGTTTGAAAAGTGTGTGCCACTATCTGCCAGTGAGTGTTGTTTTTCTTTTTTCTTGTCTTATATCCCCCCCCCCCAGTATCCACTATTGGCCTCCAATGACAACCACAACAGCAGACAGCCAATTCAATCCAATCTCTGTCTGATTGGAGGGAACAGATCTGATTACCTCTCATAGAAGGCACACACACGCACACAAACCCCCCTCCACACACACTCAAAATGCCGTTGTTTGTGCTCTAAGATTCCCCAGGGAAAGATGTTAGAGTAAATGGCTGCAGTGATTGTGCCAGATAGACTGGATGTGCGCATAATATCCACACGAAGAAGATAATGTGTTTGCTAATCGCACACCAGAGACAAGCAAACACACACCCACATAATCCACACACACAAATACAAAGGCTAACAGCTGCACAGCTATAACCCTTAACCACTCTTTTCATGCCGGTGGCTGCCAGCTACACTGTAGAAACACCCTCCCACACATCCAACCAAATCCCATTGTGGGAGAGTCGTGATTTTTCAGAGTTGCGATGACTGCATGTGTTGACAGCAGTGGAAGTTATTATAACTTGTATTCAAATTTGATGTCGCATTAGGAAAGACAAGACATGCATCAGCTGATGTTTTATTTGAGCATTTAATAATGTTGTGAATGCAATACTGCAAATGGAAAAGACAAAACTTTGGTGGGTGAGAAAACCCAAAGTATAAAAGTCAGCTTTGTAACGTTTATTGCTGGTTACCTGCTAAAGTGGCTGTTTTTGAAATACAAGCTTAACAATGACAGTAACAATGTACCAACACAGCCGCAAATGTTCATTCACAAACCTGACAATGTCCACACTTCCTCTAACAATATGGGCACAGTGCCAGCTTCCAAGTTTATTCACCAAAGGGAGTTTTTATGCCTATTTAGTTTTGTCAGAATGGAGGCAACATGGAAATTTATGCTACGTTAACTGTGAATAACTACTGCAGATAATTTGTTTTCCACTGTTACACAAGTGACTCAACCTACTCCTATTTTGACAAGAAACTTTAGATCCTCTGGTGGGTGAACCGAAAGCATAGGATACATTCAGTGCCCATTTAGTAACAGCTTAAATTCAGTAATTATATTAACTGCACTACATTTTAAAGATGCATTGTTGTGAAAAGGCTACATTGTAATGCCAGAGTGATTTGCTTGCACAGTAAAAGGGGAAAATGCAATTCAAAGGCTCTCCACAGTAAGACATCCATGGTACATCATACTTCATTAGCAGGTGGGCGCTGAAATGTAAAAGTTTAAAGTGGAGACAAAACTGTCTGCAGCTGTTGGCTCTTCACAAATGTCAAATTGGCTTGCTGTTCTAATTTGACATTCACATAAAAGTGTTTGTACTGGCAGACTGTCAACTCCATGTTTTATTAATAATGAAGAATATCAAAATGAGCTGCTTTTATATAAGCTACTGGAATCTGCTCATCCCCTCAACTTCAAGGTTGCAATCGGCAGAGAGGTAAATAAACAGCCGTGCACAAATGAGATACAAATAGAAGCGGAGGGAGGCGAAAGGAAAAGGGAATCAAAGGGGAATAAGAAGCTGGAAAGATCTAATCTCTCTGGATTTATTAAGGCTTAATAAAGACTATTATGTACACTTCAAGGATCAAGTCTGACCAGTAAGACTGACTAATTTATTGTTAGAGCATCACAACACTGCAATTACTTCACTACAGTCATGTAAATGCTAAGGGTTATCTCTATCCTGTCACGGTAATTCAATAAAAACCTTGTGCTAGGGTAAAAAAAGAGCTCTTAGAAAAATGACCCCTGAGCTCACAATGGAAACATAACTGCACTAGTACAAAAAACGCGCACACAGACCCACACACTGATGCGCAGACTGATCACACAATATCTGTGATAAATGTATGACATATAATAGTCCCATAATCTTTTCCATTGCATTCTTTTCCAAAGAACTCAGAAACAAAGGGCCAAGATTAAACAGCTCTCATTCACAATGACTCATTAGTCTCACTCACTCTCTTCACGATCAGTCTCTCCTCTGTGTCTCACTTATACGGGACAAGGTCATTTAGGAGTCTGAGGAGTGGAAGGAAGAGAATGATGAGAACAGGAGAGGAAGGACATTGGAGGAGTGAGGAGCTGTCCTTCAGGGATTTTCATAAAAGCAAAACCACTATTTATACCCTAATCACAACCATCTATTCTGTGGATCTTTCATTTAAATTCAGCCACTCCAGAGAAACATGTGTATGTACTGCATAAACACAGGTCTTACACATGAAGGCACATTAAGGCTTCCTATTCCAAAATCATGCTTGTTGCTTGTGTGTGGTATATGATTGCATTTGACTTTCATCACCCTGCTGAGAGTGTGTTCATGTCTGTGTGTGTAGATTCAGTGTGCTCATGTCTGCCTGTTTAGAAGGAAGATCAGAAGAGAGATGAATGAACCAATGCGTGAGCCAATCTCAACAGGTCTGTGGCTGAGCAAATTCTACATCCCATTTGTAAAAGAGACATACAGATGGAGACAAGTTATAAGGTGATGTGTGTGCAAGTGTGTGTGTATGTGTGTGTGTGTGTGTGTGAGAGAGAGAGAGAGAGAGAGAAAGGAAGAAAGAGAAAACCCTTAAGTCTCAATGCTGAAGGCAAACCATTCATCTTCCCTCTCATATGCTCTTCTGGGCTTCAATCCCAGTCCCAGTGTGTGTGTGTGTGTGTGTGTGTGTGAGACACACATGTGTCTGCATCTCCCAAATATGGATAGCAGTCTGAATGATGAACATGATCTCCATTGTAGCAGAACAATACTATTTCTAAATAGTACATGAGAGGCATTCAGCTTTCCCTCATACACTGTGTATGGGGGAACCAATGCTTGTTTGCAGGGGCTCAGGCACACCGTGTGCAATGAGGCATCTGCTGCAGGTGATAGTGAGCGTGTGTTTCTGTGCAGTTGCATGCATCCATTAAGTGTCATTCCCAGCAGCGTCCAAAGTTTTTGCTACATCAATCAGATGCTTATTCAGAGAATGCTGGGCGTCACTCTTACAGTCGGGCAGGTGGCACCGAGCAGCTGGGTGATGGCTGCCAGCCTGGCCCCTGGCATCACCTCTGCTCTGAGACCGCCCAGGCTTGCTCTCATACACCTGCTAGCTACCTGCCTCTGGAGCTTTTTCACACCTGAATTTTTTTGCTTCTCACTGAACACAACATCCCCACACCTGTTTAGTGGAAGCCTACTGTGCCGCACCACCTGTTAATTAACTATGAACGGCAGCAGCCCAGCATTCTGTATCCTAACCCACAAACACACAATGAATAAAGAGAAATAAGTAGCTCACAAGGCTGTGTTTGCATGTATCAGTGTATGAATAACAATCATTTCCAGCCAGGGCTGTGGGTATAGCCTTAAATAATAATGAGTTATTGAAATCAAAGTAGCCTTCCTTCTTGTCCTAATACAGTAATGTGAAGCAAAAAGTTCACCCTTTTTCAATTCTAAGGTTTTACAAATCAGGACATAATACAAAAATTATCTGTTCTTTCCGAGGTCTTAAAATTCTTTAAATACAACCTGAGATGAACTACAGTATATGATAAAATTACATCATGCCATTAATTATTTAGCAAAGATTAAACCAAAATGAAGAAGCCGTGTGTGGAAAAACTAAGCACACCCTTACTGTTTCCATAGGAATGTAGAGGTAAGAAACAACCAGGTGCTGCTAATTAAATGCACTTGACTAACTGATCATCAGCAAGTGTGACCACCTCCATAAAAATAACACAGTGCCAAGAAGGAAAGACATCTTAGTGGAGCAATTGTATCTGCTCATCTGGGAAGGGTTATAAGACCATTTCCAAACAATTTTGAAGTTCATCAGTGAGAAAGATTATTCAGAAGTGGAAAACATTAAATACAGTTGCCAATCTTCTCAGGAGTGGATGTCCCAGCAAATTCATCCCAAGGTCAGACAGTGCAATGCTCAGATAAAGTGCAAAAACCCAAGAGTCACATCTCAGACTCTACAGGATTCAGTTAGCATGTTAAATGTTAAAGTTCATGAGAGCACAATTACAAAAAAGACTTCTCTCTAAAAGAACATGGCAGCGTGTCTTAGATTTCAAAAGTTGCATCTAAACAGACTTCTGGAACAATGTCCTTTGGACAAAACTGGAGATGGAGCGCTAAATGCATGCTTCTAAATTCAGTTATTGTACTCGGCCCTACAAACTTTAGAAACACGGTGTCTAACGAGATACTTACTCTGGGTGGCATTACCTTGGTCTCCAGTAACACTGTGAGGAATCGTGGAGTCATTTTTGAGCAGGATATGTCCTTCAATACACATATTAAACAAATATGTGGGACTGCTTTTTTGCATTTGCACAACATTTTTTAAATTACTTAAGAGTAGAATGGGAGGCGGTGCCTTCAGCTTTCAGGAAGCTCTTCTGTGGAACCAGCTACCAGTTTGGATTCGGGAGACAGACACCCTCTCTACTTTTAAGATTAGGCTTAAAACTTTCCTTTTTGATCAAGCTTATAGTTAGGACTGGATCAGGTGACCCTGAATCATCCCTTGGTTATGCTGCAATAGCCCTAGGCTGCTGGGGGGTTCCCATGATCCACGAGTGTTTCTTCTTCATTCACCACTTTTGATTCTATGTTTATACCCCACTCTGCATTTAATCATTAGTTATTATTAATCGCTGGCTCTCTTCCACAGTGTGACTTTTGTCCTGTCTCTCTCCCCTCAGCCCCAACTGGTTGCAGGAGATGGCTGCCCCTCCCTGAGCCAGGGTGTCTTCCTGTTAAAAGGGAGTTTTTCCTTCCCACTGTTGCCAAGTGCTTGCTCATAGGGGTTTGTTTTGACTGTTGGGTTTTCTCTGTAATTATTGTAGGGTCTTTACAATGATGACTGTTTGCTGTGATTTGGCGCTATATAAATAAAATTGACATGAATATAATTGAATTGAATGTTTAGCCATAATACACAGTGCCACTTTTGGTGAAAATTGAACACAGCATACCAACAAAAAACAACCTCATACCAACTGTTAAGCACAGTGGTGGAGAGGTGAAGATTTGAGTTTGTAACCACAAGACCTGGGCCCATTACAGTCACTGAGTCAACCATGAACTCCTCTGTATACCAAATTATTCTAAAGTTAGGCCATCTGTCAGGAAATCAGAATGGCTGAAAAAGAAAAGAATCATGGTGCTGCAATGGCCCGGGCAGAGTCCAGACCTGACTGAAGTCCTGTGGAGTTTGTGCACAAACAAATTCCTGCAAACCTCAATAAACTGATGCAATATTTTAAAGAAGAGAATGACACAATGATGTGAGAAAACTGATAAAATCACTCAAAAAACAATTACTTCAAGTTATTGCTCCTTAAAGCAGTTCTACAGGTGACTGAACCATTTCTTATTTAGCATTTTGGCTTAGTTTTTGTTCAATAAATAATGGCGAAATGATTTTTTTTTTTTTTTTTATGTCCTGATAGATAAAACCTTAGAATTGAAAGAGGGTCTACTTTCTTTTTAATGTGACTGTAGGTAATCGTTTGGCACTGACAGGCCTTTCACACACAAGACAATTTTACATATTACAGCCATAAACTGTGCATGAATGATAGACTGGCAACCATGAGGTCACACATTGAGGTCACACATTGGTTTTGTGGACTCCTGCTTTTAAATCTCAAATTAAGCATTAGAAACCAAAGTAGGTGGCAGATCTGACTAACACTGAGAAGAATAGAAACTCAGCAACAATCAGTCACTAGACAGCCATGATGTCTGTCATACCTAGCTTTATTATAGTTTACTATAAACAGGAACAAAATGATAATCATACTGTTCTGGATGCTGACTCACTTTCACTATACTTTTCTGACTTTAATGTCAAAATGCAATATGAAAACACTTTCATGTCAGAAGAGAAATAATTTTTTTCACTTCTTACCGAGTCATCAGTGAATTAACCACATTACCATTTCAGTTACTCATCCGATAAATAAGGAGTAACTAGTAATGTCTTCAAAATAATTGTCCCAAAGTCGTATTGCTGAACTTACCTTTCCTCTTGGAGTCCCGTCTGACGCTGCTGGGCCTGACCGCTGGTTGTAGCTCTGTCTCTGTTGACATCCTCAGGCTCCAACTGGGCTAGACTCCGCTCCGCTTGGCTCAGCTGGGATCGACTGGGCTCCGAGGGTCCAGTTCACAGCGTCAGTGCCGGCTGTGCGTGCGTGGGCGCCGGGTGTGTGCGTGGAGGCGCCAGGTGTGTGTGTGGGCACACAGGCTCATGGGAGAGGGACGGGCTTTAGCCCTGACACAACATCCCACACACACCCACAGAGAGCTGGGGGAGAAAGACAGGAAGAAACAGGTTGGCTTCAGTAAGGTTGTGCTTACTCTTGGCAGGCGAGACCTAGAAAGACTTCTCAGCAGGCATTAGAATGACTTCGCTTCTGATCTGCTTTGAGTAGATGTTGCCCATGGTAACAGACTAGAGAGACCTGCACAACACTTTCTGCTTTCTATCAATAATGTGCCTCAGCAAGAAAATTTTGTGAGGAAATATTTTTGCTCTCTGAGCCACTTTTCTATTTAATCATGTGATAATACCTGAAACAGGTTTGAAAGTACTAATAATGCATTCAAACTTTTACACCTGATGTAATCTATGTCTTCATTAGATAGGAAAAAAGTGGACAAATGTTATGCTGGTCTTATTTTTGTGGTTTTATGTTATTGTACTTGTCAAGTTATTTGCTGTGACATGAGAAGTCGCTACCCTAATGTCTGACAGGGTAAGTCTTTTCAACAAGCAGTCAGACAACAGGTTACAAACTAGCAAAACAGTACAGACAGAATATCTATACCACACTATTTGCAGGTAAAGCCAAGCATGAGTTCACCTCCAACATGTCTCTTATTGTGCAGGAAAACTCTGCACCGAAACTACAAGGGTTTCAGGAAGAAAAATTGTTAGACCCGCCGCCTGTGATAGCAATATCTACCTGCCGTACCACATACTGTGTTGCAAAGATAGAACAGTGGAGCTGCATTGGTGCTGCTCTCCTTACTTCTGTGACAATGACACAGCTGCTGCTGGTAAGAGGAGAGAGACTCACTGGGGATTTTATTTCCCACTTTCAGTATGAACCAAAAGCAACAGGCAACGACAGCAGGAGAGCACCGATTCATGGTTAACCTTGTTTATGTACAGCTATGAATGATTTGTACATGTAAGTGGACCCATATACAGTGCCAGTCAAAAGTTGTCCAAACTGTATGCTGAATAACTAAAGATCAAACAATTATAAGTCATAACATTTGTTTAACTTCTTTATAGACCTGCTAATATTTTTGTGTTTTTATTAGTTTGAACACTACTACAGTACACTACAGCAATCCAGAGCTGAACAGACAGTTTGGGATGCAATTTTCCTATTTGTTCACTTTATCTTTCCAAAAAGGTCAAGTTTAAAATGTGCCTTATCACCTGACAGCAATTGCCAAAGATCTCAGCAATTAACTTGGGGGTGTCAGTGTTATTATTACGAACCCAAACAAAAGCTAAAATTAACAAGACCAAGGTTGTATTAATTTCTCTTTAATGCTAATACTAGCTGCCCCTCTTAAGACTGACAGGCCCCTCTGGCCCCAGCATTTTGTCTTTTCCTTGCCCATCTGCTGCTACTTTATTCCTAAGTGTTGACTGGCAGCGACTACCATAACTCAGCAGCCAAAAACAGTCAGATTCACGGTGTGTGAATGTATGAAAGCACGCTCATTTACATGTGCACACAATTACAGAATAGCTTTTTTCTCATTTAGCAATGGTAAAGCACAAAGACAGGCAGCTGCAAGTTGACATGCTGCATAATGAATCTGACTACCTTCTGAGCTGCTCTTCCAATCTTCTTAGAATATAAGTCTTGACCTCTCGTTCCTTTTCGGTCTCCATCTAACAGTGGCCGAGTGCTGATTTAAACAATACCAAAAGACTTGTGCTTCTTGGGGAAGAGGGAAATCTCTCTTATTCTCTGCCTCCCCCTCTCCACGGTGTTTTTGTGTGAATAGGAGGCCCCTGTAAGCCTTGGGCGAGAACAGATGAATTGAGAGGCTTTTAATTTGCTGCAGACAGAACAGAACAGAGTCCATTTAATTCTGCCAGCAGAGGCCATGTCGGCAAAATGCTGACAATATTCTTTATCTGGTCCAAACACACTGGAAAAGTGTGAGTCACTCCAATTACAGGCATTATCAGCAGCACTGTTCCACCAAATGGATGGAGAGAGAGTGAGTATGAAGAGAGAAGGGTTAGAGGGAAGAGAAATGAACAGAGTGGAAAGAAAGTGAGGGGTGAGGGAACATAAGAGTGGGTGAGAAAGATAATGAGTAAGGGGTAAAGGGGGAGAGAAAAAGCCCAAGGAAGTAAAATCAGAAAAGAAAGGATGGAGTCTGAGCGGCTTCAGCTTCAACCCTGAACATGTCCCCTGTCCGTCTCTTCTCTTTCCTTTTTTGTTCTCTGAATTCGTTCTCCTCCTTCTAGCTGTGAAGTCTTTCAATGAAGCATCTGGAGCTTGTTTTTAAGAAAAGCAGTCTGTTAATCCTCATACTGGACCAGAGGCGAAGCAGTCCAGAAATTCTCACCGCTTTAACCCAGCTTCTAATCTACAACCGCACAAAAGAAGACAAGTTTCTGTAGTGTACCTTTGATGTCACAACCGACTCTATACCACAACAAAACTATGAGTTTACATCCTGTCTACAAAACCACTCCTGTCAGAGAACAAGTCAATTATTTGAAGAAGTTCTAACCATCCGAGCATCACAAGCAAAACAGCCAGTAGTTCACTGGTGAAAAAGAGCAAGAAACAAGGTTGTGAGGCTGAAAATGAAAAATCTGCTGCAGCACAGCTCTCAAAGGCTCCAGACATATGGTTGTTTCTCTGGAGACTCAGGGAAGAGTTTTACATCTTAAGCTACAGTCCCTGGAGAGGAGAACAAGCTAATTTCTCAAAAAAAAAAAAGTGGTCCATGTCTAGCTTCAGTTGTACAAATTCCCTGCCTTGTAGACACACAGATAAAATGAAGGAAAGAGCAGCACCATCAAAAGCCATCGTGAACGCTGTAGTGGCAGTTTGACCTGGAATCAGCGCGCGAGCTAAATGTAGCAGCAGAGCAGGACGTGAACATGGCTTAGTGTGTCTGGATTTAGACAGCAATCTGAAGCCATGCCAGAGGAGAGGCATAGCGGAGGCAAGGAGGAGAAGGGAGTGAGCAGTAAATTGGACGTCCGTAAATGGGGGTGCTGCCAACAGGCGCTAGTGGGAGATGTGAAGATCTGCATGTGTGTGTGTACCTCACTGTACTGTATGTGTGTGTGTGACTTTATAAACAGGATGCTGCCAACAGGCGCTTAATGCCCAGAAATCATCTGCAGCTACAGGAAAGTATGGCAGGCAAATAGAATTTAAAAAAAGGGAAAGAAAATAAGAGAAAGGAGCGGGTTCTCTCCATCCGCCTCGCCTTTCTCCTACCTCTCAGTCTTACAGGGTAATTGTGTTCCGTCCATCAGGCTCAGAGATAGATTACTGGCTCCACTCATTCGGCTCTCCTGCCATCTCAATAATGAATAATCATAAAGACCACCGCTACACTGCTCTCACACACTATTCTCAGTACTTGTGCTCTGTCCATCCCAACACCCACACTTTAACAGTGCTACCTTTGTATCCTGACACCATGGCACCGAGTCCTTATCAGCAGCACACTTCTTCTCTGAGTTATATTCATTGATGAATAACAATGTGGGTACTAAAGGTCAATCCAAGTTACATTCTGCCAGGTTTTAGGTGTTTCTACGGTAAATAAGCAGCATTCATTTTAAGTGTATTAACCAACAAAATCACATGTAGTTTTAGACACCCAAATGGTTAAATGCACCTTTTAAATGTCAACTGAATGAACACACCATCAAGCCACAGAGAGAAATAAATGTCAATGCATTTCTATTCTGTCCAGAAAAGGAATAAAAAACTAAAGATATAAAACCTACCCAAATATGAGCCTTAGATGATACAAATATTTTGTGTCCACTCAGCTCCAGTAGTCCAAAAAGCTCAGGAAGAGGAAGTGAAGAATGAAGCAGAAATGAATGGAAGAAAGGGTAGAGGATCAACTAATAGAGGTTAGAGGAGAAGGCGTTCCTATTGGTGTATGAGATAAAAGGCCATGCATGTTTTTCAGACAAGACATTGAGAGTGGGATTAAAAAAAAAGAAAAAAAAACATGAGCCATGGACTAAAGTTCAGTGCCATGCAAAGATAACTGCTGCATATCACTGCACTTTGTCCAGCATCTAAGAATAAAATAAGCACATTGTCCATAATCAAATATTCTTTTTACTGAGAGATTAGTGTAATTAGATATATAGCAGTGATGGCAAAATGGCATTCCCTAATAAAATTTCCTAAGGGTAGCTTAATGGACAATAATCAATAAATCACTAAATGTTCTGCATATGTAAAAAGTTCAGTTGTAAATGCAGAAGTAATGTCTGCTAAGTGGTTAGAGGAACAGGTGCAGCAGCATATTGCACTGTACAGTTGCCAGTGATTTGATCCCTCGTGAATATACACGTGAACATTACACAACCTTGGGACTAGGACATTTTATATCAAACAACATATTAGCCCTTTTTTTACTCTGAATACGTCATTCTTCTAGCAAATTGTAAAACATTATCCAGTAACAGATTTTCAAATCAGGAAATTTTTTGTTCCTTTGTCTCATGCGATATAAAAACATTTTTTTGGGGGCTGAAAACGTCACCACCAATAGCCCAAAACTTTGAATTATGGAAAATATAATGAGCATATTTTAGTATTTTCTGACATTTTATAGACCAACCAGGAATTCATAGAGAGATTATCTATGAAGGAAGTAATCATTAGCAACAGTCTTAATCTAAAATTACCCCAATATCATCAACGTATTATTGCAAACTGATGTTGATATGGCTGTTGGGTAGTCACTCCAGCTACTTGTGCAGCCACATATTGCATTTGGAAGATGGACAGTGTTAGCATTTGGCTGCCAAGCAGGGGAATGGCATCATGGGTCAATGCAGTTATCACCCACTGAGAGGCAACTGTCAAAATGTATACAATCACAGCTCACCACACCATAATAAAGCTAAAGAATTATATATCAGCTGCATGGTAAAAGGGCACTTTTGACATTGATCTAAATAGCCAGTCCACCCACACTGCACATTAGCAGAGCTAGATATCAGACAATTCCTTTTGGGGCTGGAGGAAGAAAAATAAAAATTGTGAATTCAACAGTATGACTTAAAAAAAAATGTTGTTACTATAGATGTCTGGTGGCTGAAGCATCAGCAATTGCAGCAGCACTGGAGTCCTATAAGAACAAGAGCGCATCTAGTTCAGCGGGCAGTCAGCCAGGCCACCAGTCAGCACAACAGCCCACTGCAAGAGACACAGGCTTCTGAGCTGCTCTAGGTGCTCCACATGGCTCCCTGCCTGCATGAATGACTAGAAGGAACATTCAGTGGAGGCCTCATCAGGAAAAGGTAAACATACACACATGCACACAAGCGCACAGACACATACACACATACAATTTCCCACCCACAAGCTCTTGCCAGAAATAGGATACCCCACAAGATGACAGGCTCACTTGCACGTGCAGATCACAATTTAACACAAAATATGCACATACACATACAAACACACACATCATCTTCACCCTATTAACAGACACAAGGCTGTAGATATCAAAGCGCTGCGCTCTCTTTTGGGATTTCCTCCTTTCTCATGTTTTAAGGGGAAATAGATGAAAACGAATCCCGTTCTCCCTGCACCTCCCCTGTGTATGTGAGTGTGAGTGTGTGTGTGTGTGTGTCTCCTCTAACTTGTTAATGTGCTAAAATTTAAATTGGTCCTGCTAAGGAATGTGTGTAAGGCTGTCTTTTTCATGCAAAGAGGAACCAGCAGCTTTTCTGACAGACTGTGGATATGCCTTTATTACCAAACCTGCACTCTGATTCCACCTCTGTGTCTGCATGTCTGTCTGATCCTCTCACTGCCTCCTTCATCTCTACGCCCCTGTTCTACTACAACCCACATCATTCTCAGCTTCTCTATTTACACATGCCCAAACTATTTGCTGATCTGTAAGACTGGATTTATTCATAATTTAGAAATTCATGCCTTTATTTGGTTGTGCTGTGGCCTTTCTCCTATTCATTTCTGAGGCTGTATCACTTCAGACGGCCTTCACACAGGCAGACCTGCTGCACGTTATTCCTCACCCCCAACATTAAGCAACATATGAAAGTGGAACTGTAGCCTCATCTCTCACAGGAATGATTCAGCGATTTATAGTTGCTTGTAGTGAAACGAAACAGGCAATTGTTAGCAATATGGAAATGGATTTTCATGAATGATGGAGCATAGTGCAAACATACACCAGACCCTCCGACTACTATTTCTCTGGTTCCTCAGATATAAAAAAAAAATACAACTTTTATTCATTTTCATACGGTCTTTACTTATTTAATTTTATGCATCAGTGGTGGGTGAATGAATAAATAAATTGTGTACACAGAATGACAGAAGGCACAATAAAGAAGCACATAGGAGATTTGCAATAGAGGTAGAGAAATGAACCATGCTTGGCTTAATAGCAGCATAATTTAGAGTTTGGCCTGTTGCAGCCAGAATATCCCCAGCAGCTCTCAAGCCAGAGGTAGCGCTTTTCTTTTTTTCTACAAGACCATCATCACTGCATTCTGGTGCTGGCCTGGTAAAAGTGTCTATTCAATGTGATTTAGATCCCCTGCAGCCCCGCTGGACACCCATCAACAGAGCCTGAAGTGAGTGATGGATTTGCTACATATGTGGAGTGGAAGAGGAGAGAGGAGGATTCTGGTGTATAAAAATAGAGCCAGAGCCTGCTGGAGCACAAGACTAAGACTTAATGAGGGATGCAATCATCAATTATTCAAAACACTTAATCATGGTGTCGCACGGTGCTGTTGCACAAACACACGTGCGCACACACACACAGTCAAACACACACACGGACGGACGTACCACAGGCTTCTCAAACTGTGCCTCTCAAGGCAGACATTGAGAGTGAGATTGATGGACGAAAAGGGGAATAGAGACATGGAATTACTGTTGCTTTGCTGTGTATCTGGACATTTCCGCTTATGAATATTACATAATTAAAAAACAAACCCAAAATGCATACAAATTCCTGCAAACACACACTGGGGATCCATTACCATACCAACCTAACCTTTCAGTGTCAAATCAGCTTGAAGCCTCTCCCACCGCTTATACACAACACACTGACAATATGCTAGTGTTTTCCAGTTCCCCTTCCAGCATCTTCAGACTAAGTTTAATAATGATCATTATCTCATTAGTCATGATTAATGAATTGATTATTTGGTCCTAATAATGTAACTGATCAGATATATTGACTATTAGTGCATTAGATGAATGATGTAGAACCATAAAGTGCCAGGCACTTAAGACTCAGTCTGACATGAAAAAATTATTAAAAATCACAGTTATCTCACCGGTCTCCAGTTTATCTAGCTATTTGAAGGAAAGCTACTATAATGTTCATGGAGGTGCATGTACAGCTGGTTAGGCAATGCAGACGTCTGCACAGACCCTCAGTTTCACTCTGATGAAAAAATTTAAGTCACTCAGACCAAAAAGGACCACTGCATACTTGCTGATGTGGAAATTATAACAATGCTGTCAGAAAGCAGAGAGCACCACTGCAACGGCTTATGGTGCTAACATTCAGATCGACTTTGCACTAATTTTACCTGCTTTCAACATGTTGTTTTTTTAAGTGATGAATCTATCAAAGACATTTCCCTGCTTTGAATATTAATACATTTTAGTGGTGGCAGTAATTACTGAAAAAACCCTGACTGACAAAGGTCCTGCAACACTGTTTGTGGACATCTGTTGGATCTGAACAGCTGTTTCCAGCAGCTGCACTAAAATTAACTACGATAAACAAAGCACACTCCCATCATGCAGATAAGGTATGCATATTTTATATCAACAGTTAAAACCATTTGGTGTGAAGACACGAGGAGAATACAAGTGAAGGACTTGAAGACAACACCTCCAACAGATTAAGAATAGCTCAGACTGTAATTGTTAGATATGTCCGACAAATCTAGTCTGATCTAAATTATGTTCTTCACTGAACCCTAAAAGTTGTGCACCTGTTTGATTTGTTGTCGGTATTTCTTTTGCTTTTTTTCCCACTATACTGGACAACTGATGGAGAAGGAAACACAGGAAATAAAGTGATGGAGAGGAAGGTATGACAGCGTAAAACCCCCAGCTGGGTTCACACTGTGGATGTTGCAGATGTTTTGCATACTCCATTCAGAGGTCCCTGTCAGTTGGTCGACTCAACCCTAACCTAGCTAACCACTGCTACATAACGCTCATCTTTCTGGGTTGCAATATGGTTATACATATGGTATAACGTAAAGTGATAAGCCAAGACATTGTGATTCCTCGATGATTAAACAGTAAGTAAGCAGTTGCTATTA